>JAIFOV010000753.1:0-24837 GCA_020654155.1 Novius pumilus
AATATCTGACCAGTTAATAGATGTCATTAGGTGTTTCAATAATTCGAAGAGTGATATTGTATGCAGTTGTTTGATATCGAACATTTTTTGTGTTTTTATAGACGTTATCATGCCTCGATTAATTTTAACGATCAATTTTGAAAACAAATCGGAAGCGAAAGTCTTGAATTTGAATATTGTATAACATCTATATATGAGCTTTTCAGTTGTGATTTGTGTCAGCTACTTTCATGTAAGTCATCGGAAGATACTTGCCTTTTTGTTATCTAAGCATGATTCTGAATCATTTTCTTATTTTGTAGGATGCAGTCTCTTTGAAAAAGGTGCGATTGTACCGAAACATATGTAAGAGAAGAACGAATAAATCATTGGAACACTCTTTCTAATGTTTGTTCGTTATTAAATAGTTTCAATACGAGTGCTAATTTCCCAAGGAAATAATAACTTCAATTTTATATATATATATATATATATATATATATAATGAAACTAAAGTTACCTCCGCTCTATATTATAGATGAACTAATAGTAAGGGTTGTGCGGCACTAAAAAGCCTACTTGATGTTGTACTCTTTTATTGATGTCGACGTTTCGATCTGATTTCAGACCTTCATCAGGACGAAACTAAAACAAAATATATCGTCCTTGATGATGTTATGTACATAGATAAAATATTATACAGCACTCACATAATTGAGTTAATAAAAACCTGCTTATCACATCCAAAACAGTGAGTCATCCTCGTTCATCGAATAATGACCACGAAAAACCTAAGGAATACAATGAAATGGATAATATAACAAAACAAGAAGATATACATACTCAAATGAGCCCAGAAAACAACCAACCCGTCAACAAAATTAACCACGTCGAATTCGAAACACATTCATGCATATTAACATCTAGAAATTTCCGCGTAACGACGTCAAACGTTGATATTCGATATAAATATAAGAAAACCGAAACATTCACCTGGCGCGCATATACTACCCAAACAATCAGTCTTTCATAAATTTTACCAAATAAGAATATATATTACTGACGTTTCTTATGTCTGCTCTATTATTCATATTATCAGGGTGTTTCTTTATTTCCAGCATCTCCAAGAGTACTCGCTTCCTAGTGTTCTTTTCCGTCTTCAAGATCTCCACCCCATCGTAATCCATCACATGTCCTGTATGTCTGCAATGTTGAGCCAGAGCACAACTCTTCGTCACAATTTTGGTGTCACTTCTATGTTGAATAATTCGCTTTTTAGTTGTTGAGTCGTCTGTCAATATATGACAAATTGCAGCCCGAACACGGTATCTTGTATACGACATCACTCATTTTTTCTTTTTCAATCTTAGTCTTAGTCGAGCTAAACAATTTTCTTGTCTTGAAGTCGTTACGAATTGAAATCCTAATGTCATCACTTCTTAAAATTCTAGTAAGCTTCGACGTCAGACCATCAATGAGTGGCAATGTTGCAGTGCACTTACCTCCCCAACTACTCGATTCGCATCCGCTACCCCATTCGGAGAGCGGTCTAAAATCACATCGTTGTTCAGCACCCTTCCCCCATTAAAGATCAATCTCTTCAACAACGCCTCTGGATATCCGTTTCCCTGCATGATATTGTAAAGCAGTTTATAGTTTTTGAAGAAAATTGGGTGAGATAGATCTTTTATTCTATTTTTCATCTGCATAATTAGATTAATTTTCTGTCTAATGGGGTGACTCGATTTAAAATGAAGATATCGTCCCGAATTCGTTGGCTTCTGATACCAGTCACAAATAATCTTGTTCTGTCTATCACGTATCAACTTGACATCCAAAAAGGGAACACCCCGTTGACATTCCTCTTCCATGGTGAATTGAATGTGTTCGTTATATGCGTTAAAAATATTCAGTGTCGTGTTTTTTTCGTTATAAGGTACCGCCATCACAATATCGTCCACGTATTTCCTTATAAATGGAACCTCAAAAGGAAGGGTCGAGCAAACCTCATCCAATACATAATCCATCACGATACGTGACAAAATCGGACTCAACGTAGACCCCATCGGGCAACCAAACACCTGCTGATATATTCTCCCATCAAAGACAAAACAATTAGAATTGAAGAGAAACTTAATAATTAATATGAATTCCTCCTCCTGAATCAATGTGTGTGGAGAGATAGTATGCCATTTTTCCCTCAAAATTGGCACCACTAATTCTAACGGAACATTTGAGAACAGAGATACGACGTCCAAACTGATCAGCTCATAATCGGGTGGCAAATCAACACCATCCACACACCTCGACAACTGGAACGAGTCCCGTACAAAGTATCTGTTATCATTATTAGTAGATTTATCCAAAATCCCAGCAATGTACTTAGAAAGTTTGGATGAGGGCGTATTAATCGAGGAAACAATCGGTCTCATACTCAATTCAGGCTTATGGATCTTGAGAGTCCATAAAACCTAGCCAATACCGAATTGTATGTGAAAAGTGACTTTGCTTCCTCCTAGATATAAATTCCTTGTCCCTTAAGTTCTTGATCATATCATTTCCTTTTCCTTGCAACGTAACACAAGGATCCCTACTCAACAACTTATAGTATTTTTGGTCATCAATGATTATCCGACACAAGTCGTTATACATGCTTAAATCCATTGCAACGGTTACGTTTCCCTTATCCGACGGCAAAACTAACAGGTGATTGTTTCTGCGCAAAAAACTACGGCTGACATAGAATTCCCTCTGCAAATGGTTTGAAACAATAGGAGTTTTGTGTAGGTAATTAGTAATTGCATTAGTCGTCTTAGCTCTTTTTACATTCTTCTCCTCTTCGGTCGCTCTGCCATCCATATCTAATATATATTCTATGTCCGCCACCAACCTCGACACAGACACCTCCGACCTCGGAATCACTATGCCAAATTTCGGACCCAAAGCCAACATCCTCTGTACCTCCGAAGGAATGTCCACACTGCTAACATTCTTGAACCAACTATTACCCACCGACACAGTATCGATGCTTCGCTTTTTTAGATAGTCAATAGTTTTTAAGTTCTTTTCTTTAATCTTGCGGAAATGCCGATCATACTGAATCATCTGCTTACTCTTAAATGTATCACCAACGTGTTTAGGTAGTGAATTCTGAATTTTTTCCCATTGGAAGGAGAGCTCCTTCTCCAGCCTCACAATGTTTTTTACAGTTATTTTTATCTCCAACAGTAGTATGCGATAAATCACCTTCCTCTTGAACTCTCCACCAACGTCGCCGATGTTGCATCACTGACCGATGTATCATACATATATATATATATATATATATTAATAGATAATTACAGATAATCTACTTTTTGACTGAATGTAAGTAGGAGAAAACTTTTGGGAAGCAGTCCAGGTGAATTTATTACTCAATTAATATCATCAAGCTTTCGGTGAATATATCACCATCATCGGATGCTACAAGAATACAGTTAGAAAAAGAACCTCAACCGTCCTTATTACAAAACTCACTTATTGTAGAGATAACACCTACATCTAGGCTTAAAATTATGGTACTGAAACAATTCCCAGTACAAATGCGCAAGAAAGGCGACCAAAATCCAAGCAGACAAGTCCGAAATCGACAATAACAGTTGTGGAGAAGCACCTTGAAATTATAGCCCGATTGAACAATATCGACAACGTTCATGAATCGTTCATAAATCGTAAAAGTGAGGTTATACAAATACATCATAGAGCAAACACAAATCAATAAAACACAGAACCATCATCCCACCTCGAGCTGAAACCTACGCTTATATTTATTCCCAATCCACTCGATGAGGAGAGCAAACGCCTCACTGAGACCCTGAGTGTCAGTTCTCCTATTAATCACGTCCTGAGTACAGTTAATCGTAAGCATCTCCAAGAATAACCTTCTATGATAATCTTTCTCCGTGAAAACCGTCTTCGTCCTCTCCCAGTCAAATTCATGATTCTTCTTCAAACAATGTTCAGCCAACATACATGTATGGTTGTCATCGAGGATCATTTCACATAAAAGTGACATCAGAACTGGAAAGAATACATGTCTCCTCTCTCAAATCCAAAAAAATACTGAGTGAACAAGAATGTAAGCGCCTAATGACATATGACGGAATTTGTCCCAAGTTTTACGGATTACCTAAAATTCACAAACCCCAATTAGCACTCAGACCAATCGTCTCATCTATAAATAGCCCTAGTTCGAGAATATCAAATTTTTTAAAGGATATTTTAAAGACTGCTTACAATATTAACAATTCATATTACATAAAAGATTCTTTCCAATTTGCGAGGGACGTTAATGGTTTTCAACTTCCTGAAAATTATATTCTCGTCAGTCTCGATGTCGTTTCATTGTTTACGAATGTCACTTTTGAACTAACACAAAAAGCCATTACCTATAAGTGGAATGATATTGGGGAACAGTGTAAGATGACGTATCAGGTGTTTGTGGAGCTAGTAAAGTTAGCTTTTGAGTCGACTTATTTTAGTTTTGATAATAAATTTTACAAGCAAATTAAAGGAACACCTATGGGGTCGATTTTATCACCTATAATAGCCCAATATATTATGGACCAACTTTTGGACGAGTGCATTGGCAGACTTCCGTTTCACGTACCTTTGTGCAAAAAATTTGTCGACGACTTAATCTTGGCGATCCCCTCGGGCAGTGAGGATTTACTGCTGGAAACGTTCAACGGATATGATAGGAATCTTCAGTTCACCATTGAGGTTGAGAATGAATGTACTTTGGCTTTTCTGGACACATTGGTTGTGAGAGACGAACAAAATTTAAAAACTGATTGGTACCGAAAAGAGTGTTCATCAGGAAGATACGTCCATTTCCTATCGAATCATCCGTTCTCAACGAAGTTGAATGTTATATTAAATCTAAAGAATAGGATACAAAATATTTCACATCCCACATTTCTTCAGAAAAATCTCAGATTCTTGGTAAAGGTCCTAGAAGAGAACGGATTTCCTAGAAAATTACTGCACAAATGGATTTTCGGTATTCCAGATAGACCTCGAAATCGACTAGATCACGAATTACAAGAAAGAGCACCGTCCGAGCAGGTGTCGCAACTCAAAACAATTGTACTCCCAGATGTACCAGGTTTAACAGAAAAGCTGGTAAAACTGTTAAAACTGATGACACTAGGTTTGCACTGAGTAATGTGAAAACAATAAAAACCTATTCACGAGATTGAAGGATCGATCCCCAAAGACCAAGACACCGTATGTGGTTTATCGAATTCCGTGTTCAAATTGTGACGGAGTGTACATTGGGGAGACAGGAAGAACACTGAGTAAACGAATAACTTCCCACAAAAGTGACTCTAGGAGAAACACGAAAACCTGTGCTCTCGCCGACCATGAAAATAAGGAGAACCATCATATGAATTACGACAGTATTGAAGTGGTTGATGTCGAAGTGAATAATAAAACACGAAAATTCCTCGAAATGGTCAGAATCGCACAGGAACCGTCCGCCATAAATAAAAGAACAGACCTTGATCACTTAACTTCGGTATATTGTAATTTGTTTTTCTGGGACAAAGAAAAGAAATTTTGAATCATATCAAATTATAAGGTTCCTACGACACAAAAAGAGACAAAAGGGAGGGGAAAAAAAAAAAAAAAAAAAAAAAAGTACGGCACCCTGCAACGTAACAAGACATTTTCCTTCAGTTTTGTCGGAGTTTTGGTGATATAATTTCACTCCGTGTGAAGGAGCATTTTAAATGAAATGTTCGGAATATGTGAACGTCTGTACGGTTCTGAAAAGTTGCACGTGTTATCGAGTAAACATAGGTGAAGAATGGTAAGGATACGGAATGGTCTGACATTCGACGATCAAGTTGGCTTCCTGCTGTCACATTTTATTCATCACACCGAAACGTTGTAGTAAATTGTTTGTTTACATTCGACGAGTCGTCATTATAAGAATTTGTACCAGCTAGTTTTATGTTACTGACGATGCTAGTTCGATGTTCCGCACTATAGTGGAAAAATTTGCGAACTCAACACCTGTAAGTTGTTAGTTTTCCTTTTAATTTTGATTGTTAATTCGCCAATTTCTGTAATAGTACTCCTGAATGATGAGGTAAATTGACCTCGAAAGCTCGAGTAAAGGATAAAAGAGTCGTTTTGTTCCTTTTTGCTGCTGACCCAATTTAAATTCTTCAATCCTATATATATATATATATATATATTGTGTAAAAACCATAAACACCATACCATAAGACCATAAAAACACAGAACACACTGAACAAGATGGTGAAGTCTTCCAGAACACGGCAACTTATTGATGAGAATACTGCAAGATTTTTAACTGTGTACAGTTCTACAATATCTAAATTATACTGCTTGCCAAAAATACACAAAGAACATGTTCCCCTTCGTCCTATAGTCAGCTGCATTGGATCTGTCACTTATAATCTGGCCAAGTTTTTATCTGAAGTTCTGTTCAATGCCTTAGGAGACAGAACAGATTACAATGTCAAGGACACATTCACTTTTGTTAACAATATGCAGGAGTTACTTTGGAAAATTATGTACTTGTGTCATTGGATGCTGTATCTTTATACACTAACATCCCGTGTGAATTGGTTTCTGATTTGCTACACCAGTATTGGCAAATAATACAAAATCATACATCGTTAACGGAGGATGCACTTGAAGAATTAGTGATGTTTGTCTGTCGCAACTGTTATTTCACTTTCAATGGTAACATATACAAACAAATATTTGGTACACCCATGGGATCACCGATTAGTCCCATTTTAGCGCAGCTTGTAATGGACCACATCCTTGATGTTGCATTGCGTAAACTTACTTTCAGTTTGCCATTCATTTATAAATTTGTCGACGACTTGATTCTTGCCATTCCGAAGAGTGAACATGAGAATCTACTTCGAGTGTTCAATTCCATACATCCTAGGATTCAATTCACGATGGAAAAAGAAACAAATATGAGTGTTCCATTCTTGGACACCTTGTTAATGAGAAAAGAGGACAACAGTGTTATATTAAATTGGTATCAAAAGCCTTCAGCTTCTGGAAGATACATAAATTATTTTTCTAACCACCCAAAAAGTCAAAAGTTTAATACTGTGCTTGCATTAAGAAACAGAGTGAAGCATATTTCTGACGACTCATTCGTTGAAGATAATTTGAAGAAAATTTTACACTATTCTTGAATAATGGCTATCCAAAGAGAACGTTGCAAAAGTTGTTGTATAATACAGGTTATTTTGATGGGCAAGTTGATAGTGAACCTGAAGCATTCACCTATAAAAAGTTACCCTTCATTCGTGGTTTAACAGATAAGGTCGTAAAACAAATACATATGGAGGTAAAAAACGTAAAAATTGCGAGATACAACAGTTTGACATTGCGAAATCTATTCACAAAACCAAAGACAGAACCCTACCTTGCTAAATTCAAATGTCGTATACAAGATCAAGTGTGGTGGATGCGAAGGTGTGTACATCGGCCAGACAAAGCAAACGCTGAAACAACGGATAACACAGCATAAGAGTGATGCAAAAATAGGAAGAGATCGTGTGTTTTGTCTTGTCATATGCAGGATAATGACCATCCGTTCGACTTTGAAAATGTGAAAATACTCGAAAGAGAAGAATCTGAAGAAGAGAACATTCCTGGAAATGGTTCATATAAACTTAACACCGAATACGATTAATTCGAGATCTGATGTAGATCAATTGAGTTCGATTTATTGCGGAATATTAAATTTCTCTTGACCGTTCATTCTGCCGAGGCGATGAAAATATTGTTGACGCGTCGATTTGTTTATTGTTTTGGGTTTTCTCTTCTTCTTCGTTCATCGTCGCACTTGTGCACGAACGCTCGAACGCGAAGGATGTTTGGTTGTTTCCGAACAATTTGTTCGCGTAAGTTACGTTCTCTTCGCTTGCGCTAGATATCGTTGCTCTAGTTTCGTTTTATATGCTGTCACCTAAATTAAGTTTGCTACTCTGATTGTAAGCTGATATGATTGTTCTTCTAATTGATGACCATTATTTATGTTATTTTATTGTAGCTACAACCCGCCGATGAAGTTGCTAACCAGTAACGCAATATACAGGAATGATTCAGAATAAATGAGTTGATACATTGCATTCACTCTTAGACCGAAACCAAAGAACGTTTTTACACAATTGTCTCTCCACGGTCGAGAATTGTTTTTAATATTTATATATATATATATATACACAATTTGTAAATGTTAGACTGTCGTAGAAATATGTTCTGTCAACGGTAAGGGTATTTCGACAGCTAGGACAGATGATAAACTCCCTTTCTTCTTATGCCAAGCTTTCAAATCTTTATTCCATCATCAGGGCTCCTTCATGGAACATGTACAACAGTAAATAGTAGTATAAAATGATATGAAGCAAAACTTACAGAACTTAGGAGTACAATCCCACTTAGATTAAAACCAATCATCAAATTCAAACAGTTAAAATAAACAGAGTTTGAACTGCTCCAACACAAAGCTATTCAGTGTCATTCCACCAATTATATGTATTTCTCAAAGAAACAAACAATAGATCACCACGAACGATCTCGGTTCGTTAAACTGATTCGGTACGAACAATTCCTCGAAACTCTCGATGTAAATGACATGCCTCGCCAGATGTGAACGAAATAACTACTTTTTTAATTTTATAGTCACAAGAAAATCAAGGAAACCTAAATCGCGTTTATTGTTACGTCAAATGACTGATATCTTATTATTCATCTAAAGGACCAGTATATATTTGCCGAATTGGTAGTTTCAATATATAATCATACATGTTACTAAGTTGTTGTACATCCGTTTTTTTATTAATAGGGTGTTCTTGTGCCTTAATATGTATCATCTCTAATAATAGTCTTTTTTTATATTTCGAACTTTTGTCCAATATTTTTACATTTTCAAAATCGATTTCATGTTGTTTATCCTGTGCATGCGCTGACAATGCACATCTTAAATTTCTTTTCCTAATGTCACTCTTATGTAGTGCCATTCTACTTTTTAGCCATTGTGCTGTCTGTCCTACATATGTTTGCTCGCAATTCAAACATGGAATCTGATAAACAATATTCGATTTCAATTCTTTTTTTGTTGAATCTTTCAATCTACTATAGAGAGTTGACACTGTTTTCACATTGTAAGTCGCAATTTTGATGTCATAATTTTCGAAATGCATTCCTCAAACGGCCAGTAAGAGACAGGAATATTTGGAAGAGAACCGAATTTTATTCCATCACCCGCATATGGAACAACCCTATTATCTATTTCATGTTCATATATGTCTCGAGAATTGTACAATATTTTGTTTAAAAGAGTCAAAGGATACGCATTTTCCAAAAAAATGTTTAACAATCTTTTAATATTTTTCCCGTAAAATGTAACATGTGATATCTTTTTTATTCTGTTTTTCATTTGATTTACGCAATTTATCTTCACCTGAATTGGATGATTCGACTCAAAATGTATAAACTTATTCGATGACGTGCCCTTTCTATACCAGTCTAATCTTATAACGTTATCAATCCGGCATACTTTTGTGTCTAGAAAAGGAACCGCAAAATTTAGATCCTCTCTTTCAACCGTGAATTGTATATGTGTCTTAAAGCTATTAAGAATCTTCAATGTCTCATCCACTTCAGTACTTGGTACAGCTGTAATGATATCATCGACAAATTTCTTAACGAAAGGTAATCTGAACTTTAATCTGGGAATGCATGCATCCAACACATAATCCATTACATACTGAGCAAGAATAGGGCTGAGCTTTGATCCCATGGCACATCCGAATACTTGTCTATAATATTTATTATCCAAACAAAAATAGTTGTTGTCAAGAATCATAGAAACTAACGCAACAAACCTAGATTTTATCATGGACGTGTGTATTTTTATTAGCTCCCATTTTATATTAACCACCTCCAAAACAGTATCCTTATCCAAATTTCCGAAAAGGTTAACTACATCAAACGAAACAACGACATAATCCCGTGGCAATTGATAATCATTCGCCATAGATGCAAAATCCAACGAATCCCTTACAAAATACTCATTGTCAGAATTATATGCTTGTTTTAAAATCTCCGCAATGTATCCCGATAAGTTTGTTAGCGGACTTTGCACACTAGATACAATAGGACGCAATGGTGTACCGTCTTTGTGTATCTTTGGGTTTCCATATATTTTCGGACACAATGAATTATACTGTTTTAGTTTCTTTTCATCCAAATCGTTCAGAACACCCTCCTTTCCCAGCGTTGCTATCATGTTGTTACATTTATTTTGCAATGTTAAAGTTGGGTCCCCCCTAATACGTATGAAACTTTCAGAATTCACAATATCACCCATTTTTTGTACGTAATCATCTCTATTCATTACCACAGTAACATTACCCTTATCACTATTCAAAACTATGATGTCCTTGTTTTCCCTTAAAAAAGATTTCGTTCTATTATAAATTTTATCAGTCTGATATGTTCGATTACTGTACCTATGACAGAAATTACTCACTATATTCGATAATTCACACCTAACTACATCCCTGTCCTCAGTGGGTGTATTCTGTACCAATTCCTCTAAATCTGCTACTAGTGATTTCATGGGTATATCTTTAGTTGACACGCCTAAACTAAATTTTGAACCTAATGCTAAAAAGTTGGCTATATCAGGTGGAATATCTTTGTTACTGAGATTTTTTAACCACTTTCCCTGGACTTGAATTTTTGCATGATTGTTTTTATCGTCTAGACCACTAATTTTTTTCACATTTTTGTCTTTGATCTCCTTGAAAATCCTACGAAAAATTACGTTTTGTCTCGTTTTAAATTCCCTTAAAACAGACTTCGGCAGTGTGCGTTCCAATGAATTCATGAGTGTTTTCTTGTTATCCTCAATAATTTTAATTCTAATATTAGCATGACTGATTTCTAGTTTAAGTATTGAAAAAACAACCTGTTTCTGGAATTGTTCGACCCTCTTATTAAATTTTGAGCTAGATCTAAGTTCAAACAAAGTCATTACACTATTTACACTAGACTTTAAGTGACGTGGAATCAAATTTTGACGCTTACATTCTAACAAAAAAACTCTCCTATTTAACGCCTTTGCTAATCTCCGGTTGTGCAAATAAAAACATAGATAGATGTTTTTATTTGCACAAACTTTGAATCTGAAATGAACCTGCGGGGCGTCGCAGTTCACGGTTTTTCGATGTCAGTTAGCCTGAATATTTTAAATCACGTAATCCATTCCAGAAGAGGCCAAGAAACGTTGGCGAAAGCTCGAATGTATTGAAGTGTTTTCTTTCAAGTCCCAATTGGCTTTACCCAATAATCTATTTTTCTTAAATTAATTTGGAGCCGATATATTCATTATTTATATATTATATATATATATATAATAACAAGGATGTTTCTTGGCAACAAGCCATGAATATGAATTCAAACAATACTAAATGCAAACAGAAAAGATGTTAAAGAAACTCACTTGGATTAGCTTCACAAATGTTAAGGACGAAGGATGCTCGTCTTTCGTAACACCGGAAACAAAGTGCAAAAACACGTTTCGGCCCACTGCACCTCTGGCCTCGTCAGTACAACAGGTGCAGCTTCATTGCATACGTGTTTAACGTCTGCATGAATTTTCACATATGTGACGGATATTAATAACAAGGATGTTTCTTGCAACAAGCCATGAATATGAATTCAAACAATACTAAATGCAAACAGAAAAGATGTTAAAGAAACTCACTTGGATTAGCTTCACAAATGTTAAGGACGAAGGATGCTCGTCTTTCGTAACACCGGAAACAAAGTGGCAAAAACACGTTTCGTCCTTAACATTTGTGAAGCTAATCCAAGTGAGTTTCTAACATCTTTCTGTTTGCATTTAGTATTGTTTAATTCATATTCATGGCTTGTTGCCAAGAAACATCCTTGTTATTAATATCCGTCACATATGTGAAAATTCATGCAGACGTTAAACACGTATGCAACAAGCTGCACCTCCGTTGTACTGACGAGGCCAGAGGTGCAGTGGGCCGGCTGTTTTTTGCCACTTTGTTTCGGTGTTACGAAAGACGAGCATCCTTCGTCCTTAACATTTGTGAAGCTAATCCAAGTGAGTTTCTTTTAACATCTTTCTGTTTGCATTTAGTATTGTTTGAATTCATATTCATGGCTTGTTGCCAAGAAACATCCTTGTTATTAATATCCGTCACATATGTGAAAATTCATGCAGACGTTAAACACGTATGCAACAAGCTGCACCTCCGTTGTACTGACGAGGCCAGAGGTGCAGTGGGCCGAAACGTGTTTTTTGCCACTTTGTTTCCGGTGTTACGAAAGACGAGCATCCTTCGTCCTTAACATTTGTGAAGCTAATCCAAGTGAGTTTCTTTAACATCTTTTCTGTTTGCATTTAGTATTGTTTGAATATATATATATATATAAGTTTTTGATGTTTGACTGTCGTAGAATTATGTTCTTTGAAACGGTAAGGGTATTTCGACAGCTGGGATAGATAATAAATTCCCTTTATTCTTACGCCAAGCTTTCGGAATCCTTTATTCCATCATCGGGGCTCCTATATGGAACATGTTCAACAGCAAGTTTATCAAAATGGTACAATATGAATAAAAACTTACAGAAACTCAGGAATGTCATCCCTAATGAAAAAAACATGTGGAACAACCAAACACTTTAAAAGAAAAAACAAAGTTTGAACTCTTCCAGCACCATGAGAATTACGGTGGTACCTAACTATCTTATTTCCGGAAGAAATAAACAATCGACCGCCCGCGAGCAATCTCGATCCGCTAAATTAACCTGATACAAACAATTCTACAAACTTTCAGACAATGACATGCCGCACCAGATGTGTACGATAACTGTCTCGTATTTAATTTTCAAACACGAATTCGCTAAATGCAATTTACGTTTATTATTCTATCGATGGATTTATTAAATCATTCATCTAAGGGTCCGTTATAGATTGGTGGTTCCTTTGGTAGTTTCAATATGTAGTCGTACACGTTACTTAATTGTTGTACATCCGTTTTTTTATTTATTGGGTGTTCTTGTGCCTTTATATGTATCATCTCTAATATAAGCCTTTTTTGTAATTGGAACTTTTGTCTAATATTACCACATTTTCAAAATCAATTTCATGTTTCGCGTCCTTTGCATGCTCTGCCAGTGCACACCTCAAGTTTTTCTTTTTGATATCACTCCTATGTAATGCCATTCTGCTCTTTAGCCATTGACATGTCTGTCCAACATAAGTTCTCTCACAATTTAGGCACGGAATCTGATAGATGATGTCAGATTTCAATTCCTTTCTTATTGGATCTTTTAATCGACTATATAAAGTTGATAACGTCTTTGAATTATATGTCGCGATTTTAATGTCGTAATTTCGAAATACATTTTTTAATCTACCAGTGAGTACGTCAATGTTTGGTAGTGATCCAAATTTCACACCATCATTCGAAATAACCGAATGTCTTATTTGTTGCTGGTTTCTATCACTGGAATTATATAAAATTTTGTTTACGAGAGCCAAAGGATACGCATTTTCTACAAAAATGTTAAACAACTGCTTAATATTTTTCTGATGAAATGTAACGTGTGCTATCTTTTTAATTCTATTTTTCATTTGATTTATGCAATTTAATTTAATTTGAATGGAGTGATTTGATTCAAAATGTATGAACTTATTAGATGACATACCTTTCCTGTACCAGTCCAGTCTTATCACATTCTCAATTCGGCATACTCTCGTATCCAGAAAAGGAACGGAAAAATTCTGATCCTCTCTTTCAACTGTAAATTGTATGTGAGCCTTGAAACCGTTTAAAACTCGAAGTGTTTCGTCTACCTCATTTTCTGGTAAAACAGTAATAACGTCATCGACAAATTTTTTTATGAACGGTATTCTGAAACTCAATTTGGGGATACATATGTCCAATATATAATCCATAACATACTGCGCCAGAATAGGACTGAGTTTCGATCCCATAGCACATCCGAACACTTGTCTATAATATTTATTATCTAAGCAGAAACAATTGTTCTCTAAAATCATCGACAGTAACGCAATAAACCTGGGTTTGACCATAGACGTGTGCAATTTTATGAACTCCCATTTCAAATTTATAACTTCCAAAATAGTTTCTTTGTCCAAATTACCAAAAAGATTCACCACATCAAACGAAACAACTACAAAACCTTGAGGCAGCTGATAATCATTTGCCATCAAAGCAAATTCGAACGAATCCCTCACAAAATAATCATTGTTAGAGTCATATGCCTGCTTCAAAATATTCGCCATGTACCCCGCTAAATTTTCTAACGGGCCTTTTATACTGGACACAATAGGGCGCAATGGTGCATCTACTTTATGAATTTTTGGATTTCCGTATATTTTAGGACACAATGAATTATATTGCTTTAGCCTTTTTCGTCAGTATCGTATCACAAACACCCTCCTTTTTAGGATTGCTATTGCGTTATTAGATTTATTCTGCAATGTTAAAGTTGGATCTCCCTAATTCGCTCGAAACTTGATGAATTTACAATATCACTCATTTTCTTTCATAATCACTTTTGTCCATCTACTACTGTAACATTCCCTTTATCACTATTTAGAACTATGATATCTTCATTCTCTCTCAAAAACGATTTGGCCCTTTTATAAATTTTGTCAGTCTGGTATATTTTGTTGTTATATCTATGACAGAAATTACTAACTATATTTGATATTTCACACCTCACAACATTTCTGTTGTCCGTGGGTATTTTTTGCACCAAATCCTCTAAATCTGCTACCAACGACTTCATGGTTATATCTTTAGTTGATAGGCCCAAACTGAATTTTGAACCCAATGCTAAAAAGTATTCTACATCACCTGGTATATCTTTGCTACTCAAATTTTGTAACCACCGCCCCTGAACTTGAAATTTATTAACCGTATTCTTATCGACTAGGCAACTAATTTTCTTCAAATTATTATCCTTGACTTCCTTAAAGATTCTAGCAAATATGAAAAATATGAAAAAGACAAAATGTCATATTTGCTAGAAACAGGCAGCTAAATGTGTTTCTCACAGATACAAATGTGTGGAAGTTGAAAATGTGTCGACGGTAGGTGTGATTTTGTTAATATACCGTCGTGATCAGTCCTACAAAATCCACTGGACGAAACACATTTAGCTGCCTGTTTCCATTTCGTATGAGTGACGACAACCCTTGTTCCGTGCGATCAGGAAAATGAAACATAAGGTCAGTTGAAACTATTATCGAGTTCTCTGTGATCGATTCATTTATCATTAATTCAATATTGGAGGTTATCCATGAACCTTCTGACGTTTAACGTCAGTCATACTCCTTTTTAATAACATGTATCACTTTCGTGAAAATTCTCACAGATACAAATGTGTGGAAGTTGAAAATGTGTCGACGGTAGGTGTGATTTTGTTAATATACCGTCGTGATCAGTCCTACAAAATCCACTGGACGAAACACATTTAGCTGCCTGTTTCCATTTCGTATGAGTGACGACAACCCTTGTTCCGTGCGATCAGGAAAATGAAACATAAGGTCAGTTGAAACTATTATCGAGTTCTCTGTGATCGATTCATTTATCATTAATTCAATATTGGAGGTTATCCATGAACCTTCTGACGTTTAACGTCAGTCATACTCCTTTTTAATAACATGTATCACTTTCGTGAAAATTCTCACAGATACAAATGTGTGGAAGTTGAAAATGTGTCGACGGTAGGTGTGATTTTGTTAATATACCGTCGTGATCAGTCCTACAAAATCCACTGGACGAAACACATTTAGCTGCCTGTTTCCATTTCGTATGAGTGACGACAACCCTTGTTCCGTGCGATCAGGAAAATGAAACATAAGGTCAGTTGAAACTATTATCGAGTTCTCTGTGATCGATTCATTTATTATATATATATATATATAAGTCCGTTCGACTAAATAAAACGCAGGTGGCGTTGATGCAGAAAAGTACTGTAATTCAAAACAAAAAAAAACAAAAATCATTCTACGATCACAACAAGTGAGCGCGTCTCACCTGAATCGCAGCAAAGACCCTCGATCGCCGGTCGACAAAAGCAACGTTTATAACTAATTAATCTTACACTAAATACACTACTCATGGATTTCGTCGACGTGCGAAATCATTAACGCGGCGATCACAGTGTCTTCATAGTGGGGACGCGTTTCAGAGTAATAATAACGAAATTATAAAAGCAACAAAAAACCCCTGTCGACTTCGACAGAATGTAGTGGCAAGCACCCACGAGTTATTGCTACATCCCCCCTCCGAGAACAAAGACGGGGGAGATCACAAAGGGAAAAAAAATGTCCAAATTCAAAAACAAAATTATGTGCTTACTTAAATTTTTTTTTTTGCAAGGATAATTTTACTAATATGGAACCTACGTACGCTTCTTCGAAATTTATCAGTTTCGACCTCTACAACATGTCTAGAAATTATCTTCGTGATTGGAAACGGTCCCTGCCGAATTTCATCCAATTTGGTACGATTTAATTTATTACCAACTTCGACATATACCAAGTCTCCCGTGTTCCATTCCCAATCTTTTTTATTTTTATTATACATGATTTCGTTCCGTTTATGCGTTTTTATTGAATTTTGAAGTGCAGTTTTTCGATCGTGTTGTAAATTTGTCGGTTTGAATAATTCTGCTGGTACAAGATATTTGCAGTCACCGTACATCAAGTATCGGGGCGAAAAACCAGTAGAGCTATGTATGGTATCGTTATATTCATCTACACATTGTCAAGCGATAGTCGTCCAGGATCGTTTATTATTAGTTTGTTCATTTATTTTGCACCTAATTCTGTCAACAAGAGTTTGGTTTAGCCTCTCATTAAGGCCGTTTGAAAATGCACAATCGGTAGCTGTGAAGATCATATTGATACCTTTGTTTTTAAGAAACTTATGAAATTCATTCGACGTTATGCCACTGTATTGATCGGCAAGCAGTGTTTTTATATTGGCATTATTTTCAATTTTGATGTTGTTGATGATTTTTACAAAATCGACTGAAGTTTGTGTTTTGGATGTCAACATAAAAGCGAACCTTGTAAAGTGATCAACTACCAAATGGAGGTACCTTATCGTGGACCTCCTACCTCCGAATCCTCCTATTGTGTCTAACGACATTATTTGAAAAGGCAATGTGGCGGGACCAAGCAGCCCAAGGGTGCCTAGCTTTACGGGCTTCCGCGATTTGTTTTTGATACAAACGGCGCACTGTTTACAATATTTGTCTATCAGATCGAACATGTTTTTAAAATAATAATATCTTTTATAGTTGTGTACATACACTTCGAACCAATATGTCCAAAGGATACATGGACTCTAGTTATCAGTTTTTCCGCAAGATTTTTGACAAAATTATTCTGTCGGTATTTTCTTTATATTTAATATTGTTAGTTTTAGTCGTTAAATTGTTTGTATCTTGTATATTGTTCAGTTGATCCGTTTGTATTTCTTGCAATGTTAATGTGTTTGTAATTCGCAGTATATCCGTATTTTCGTATTCATTATTTTCTGTTGGATTTCTTGAAAGACAGTCTGCTTCTACGTTGTATTTTCCGGGGTTGTATTTTAGTTGAAAATCAAATTGCGAGATATAACTAGTTAAATCGCCGAGTTCATCGTCTGGTCTAGACCTTATATTTAAATTTTCAAGCGGTTTGTGATCAGTGAACAATGTAAATTTGTTCCTAGAGCCAGTACTGCCAAAATTTGATTGCCTCTTTAATCGCTATACATTCTATGTAAATTGCTCTTTTCTTCTTTTGAGCATCGCTAAATTTTTTTGAAAAGTAAGCCACAGGTTTTTCTGAACCGTCTTCTTGTACCTGCTTCAGAACAGCTCCCATACCGTCCCTGCTGGCGTCTGTGTCAATGTTAATAGGCGCATTACGATTGAAAACGGCTAGAACAGGACCTGACATTAAATAATCTTTTATTTTTGTAAAAGCCTGATCGCAATCCTCAGATCATAAAAAGGAACGTTTTACGCAAAAGATTATGGAATGGTTCCAGTATTTTCGAAGAATCTTTGATATACTTATGATAGAAACTTACCTTCCTAGAAATTGTCTTATATTTTTCGATTTTTCGGTATTGGGAAATCGCGAATAGCGATGAGGTTATCGTTCAGTGGTCTAACTGTATTTTTATGTATGACATGTCCTAAGTACTTAAGGGATCTCGTTGCAAAGGAGCATTTGGTAGGTTTCAAACGAAAGCCTTCTATTTCGATAACTTCCACGAGTTTACGCAAATGGATGACGTGCTCCTCGAAAGTTTTGAAAAAATCAAAATATCGTCTAAATAATTGAAACAAAATGATCCTAGGTCATTTTTACGTATGATTCCTATAAAATGCGTTGGAATATAGCTGGACTACTTTTTAGTCCGAATGGAAGGCATTTCCACTGCCAGTGACCCGATTGTGTCACGAACCCAGTTTTGTAACGATCTTTATGACGAATAGGTATTGACCAAAATGCCATGTTATATTCAAGTACAGAGAACCACGAACAGTCCTGAGTCTTCGCAATGAGATCATCGTTAAGCGGAAATGGATAGCTTTCGGGGACAATCAACTTATTTAATTCACGAAAATCGACACACAGTCTCGTTTTATGTTTTACTCCATCTTCCTTTTTGTACGCCAGCGTTATTGGTGCCGCGAAAGGAGAAATTGATTCTTCGATAAGATCATTTAATCATTCTAATCCAAATAAAATATAAAATTTCAACTTCCATAATTTACTATCAAGCAATTCTTAATTCAGATCGCTCGCTTCGCTCGCGACCTGACCGGCCTTCGGCCGGGTGGGAGACCCTTCGGGCCCCAAGTCGGAACCTTCGGCGCCTCCGGCGGCCTTTGCGCTTGGCGGCCTTCGGCCGCCTTTTTATTTCCATACGATCTCTTAGGTCAGTATAGGCATAACGAATTTTTCTGGAATATTACCAAAATAAGGACGTTTAATATGCTATATTCTTTTATTCTACTCCATTGAAAAGAAAATTTTTCCTTATATAAGTAGTTTTCATAGTAGTAATCGAAAATCTGTGAATATATTTTTCATTTTTCATTTCGGCTTTCATCGAACCAAAGCGGGGCTATACGATTTTAAAGTCAGTTATGGATGAAGGACAGAGATTAATTTTGCTCTGCTAATACCAGAACGGGAGGTATACGCTTGCAAATGGTCAGTGTAACATATTAGATGCGTAATAAAGGTTGCAAGTATTAATAATAATAATAATAACGAGAATTCGAGATCGCAACGACGCGACGCGACGACGAGGATGATGAAATGGAATTCGTATTCGGTCCCGTATCGTTCGAAGTCGGAAATGCGTGCATAAGAATGCCCAAGTTAAATGCACCGAATCGATTATTTTTACGTATCTCATCGATTTTCTTGAAAACGGTAGTCGATAGCTAAAAACGATGAGATAAGCAATTGTTCATAAAAATATGGCGAAACGTTTGGTGAAAGATCGAAATCGGTGCAATTATTATCAGTCGAGTTATCACTCATCGAAAAACCGATACTTTAACGCCCGAACTTAATATTCAATCCCAATCCATTTTGGCCATCTGCGATAGGAAATTCAATCCAGATTGGGTTCATAATGTATCCATATTCTATCCATGGATAGAATGAATAATCTTTGAGAGAAATCTATCGATGGATGGTAGATTGTGAAGTAAAGATAGCTTCCGGCTTTGTAAATGATAGTGTGCCTGTATTAATAAACGATCGGTTGACACTGACGTTTCGTTGGATTAGCGTATTCAATCGAAAAGCCTATCTCGCGAAATCCTCGGTTTGTCGTCAATCGATCTTTGCGTTTGAGTTGAACTTTTTTCATTTTCGTGCCTTCGGTCTTTAAAGACAAAATGACTAGTGTCGGTTCATCCAGTGATAGTGACCTAGAAATAATAGATCTGCTCTCGGACCTAGATGCGAGTGAAGACGAATTACAACAACGTCGTACTCCACGTGTTTTGAAGAGAGTGAATTACTTGGAGACTCTGAATGATTGGGACTTCACATTTAGGTTTCGCTTAAATAAGGCGACAGTGAATAATTTACTTATTGAAGTCACTCCTCTATTACGTGTTCGATCCAAAAGGTAGGAGGTCTCTATGTTTAAACAAAAAATGCATTAAGAAAAATATGGTTTTCTTGGTTTGATTATACATAATTATTTTCTTCGCAGAAACAACGGAGTGTCACCATTGCACCAGTTGCTCCTCACGTTGCGATTTTTCGCTCTTGGCACAATGCTAATTTCAGTTGCAGATTTTGTTGGAGTGTCAAAGGCAACAGCAGGCAGAGTGGTAAAAGATGTGTCATCGGCTATTGCTACTTTGTATGATAAATACATTTATATGCACCAAAACGGTGCGCAAAATTTTATAGAATAGCTGGATTTCCCAGAGTACTTGGGGCAATTGACGGAACGCATATACGCATACAATCTCCATGTAAGTAATAATTACCTTTGTTTTTACTTGAAATCTTAGAATATATTCACTGTGAATTAGGCCATTTAATTGGTGAAGAATTCAGAAACCGGAAGAATTACTTTTCATTGAATGTCCAAGGAGTTTGTGATGCTGAATTAAAATTCATGAATATTGTAGCTCGTTGGCCAGGTTCGACACACGATGCAACAATATTCAATAATTCCGAATTGCGAGGTAAATATTAATAATTGAACATATATGTGATCATGTTTTCACAGAAATGTATTTGTAAGTAAACTTCAATAGATAAATATACTTATTTACAGCACAATGTGATGCAGGACAATATGGCAATAAGTGGTTACTTGGAGATAGTGCCTATCCAAATAGGTCATATTTATTGACCCCTGTACTTAATCCTGCCACCATACCGGAACAAAATATAATGAATCCCACATTCAAACTAGAAATACAATTGAACGGTTTGCTAAGAAAAATATTGTTATGGATAAAATAAGCCATTTTATGTTTTCATTCTGCAGCACATTTGGAGTATGGAAACGTAGATTCCCAGTAGTGGCTTTGCCAATTCGTTTGGGATTAGAGACAACCCAAGCGGTAATAATAGCCACTGCAGTTCTGCATAATATATGCAGGAATGCAAAATGACAGAAATACCGTCGGAGGTGGCAACGCCAGAAAATGAAGACATCGCTGAACAAGTTGAAGATAATAATAATAATGAACGTAGCATAGTTATTTTAAATTATTTTAATACTCCATAGTATTTTTATCTTTGATCCAGTAGAAAATATACTGATATTTCTCATTAATAATTATTATTGAATTTTGCATAAACGTTAGAATTGAACAAAAGGTAGGTTTGGAAATAAAGATTTGAAATATTTAAGGTGTCAAATCATTGCGCATTAAAATATGTGGTAAAAGAGGAAAAGTAAATTGTCGTCAATAAAAAAACAGAATCATTTTTATTTTTTATTCTTTCAAGCTCTAATCTGAGCTTTTCATTTTCCAACTTGAAATTTTCATTCTCTAGTTTCATATTAAATATTTCCAACTGCGTCTTTTCCTTTTCGTATCAAAATATTTGGCGATAGCCAAATCTCGAATACTTCTTGCATCAGGTGATTTTTTTACCTATGAAAAAATTAAAAATGACGTTAAATATTTTGTATTACATTGGTCTTACGAGATTTGAGCATCAGATTTTGAAGCCCCTTGATGCGACAGTTGTTCCATGCGATACTTCGATAACTTCAATGATTGGCTGTGTTACATCTCCACAAATTGCTTCATTGAGCCCACCACTGCTCCCTTCAGCAATACCTTCAACGCTCTCTCCAGCAATTCCTTCACTACTTCCTTCAGCAATTCTCTCACCGCTCCTTTTAACAATTTCTTCCTCTGAAATACTCCCTTTGCTTCTCTATCTTCACCATAAGCAACCGTAAACCCTGTGCTAGTGTTACCTAACAGTGAAGATACTCGGTCCAAGATCTCATCAGGAGGAATATACTCCGATTTACCACTACTAGTCTACAAAAATATGTAGAGGAGTAGTAGTTCATTATTTGTCGAGTTAATTATAGATATAAATGCTGACCTTCAAATTATTTTGTCTGATTTGTGTGCTTCGCTTCCGCGCATTTTTTTTTTAATTTTCCCATCGAAGACGCAACTGTTGCGGAGTCCTATTAAAATTACTGTAGTTGCTGTTAAATTCCTCCGAAATGCGAAACCATTCTTGATTTTTCATTTTATTGTTGGTCGCATTCGTAACTTTTGATAGAATAACTGAGCTTCTCTCTATCAACTCAAGCAAAGCCTTTGTTTCATCTTTTGATAATGGCTTCCCTTTAACCTTCGTTAAAATTATTGAATTGAAGTCAAACTGTACTTGTGAAACTTACCTTCATGTTTTCCATTCTTTTATTGTAACTGAGGAGAAAAACTACGAATCAAACTTGCAATCCTCTTGGAGAATCTTTCTCGATAATGTCGTTTCTCGATTGTCGTGTGCTACTGTTTGACGTTACTCGCCAACTCGAAATCGGGCTTCATATATACAAAACGTTGCAAGAATAAAGAAAAGTGTTCTTTACGAAACCTTGCTTATATGAACATTCGTCGCATGAACACGTAGGCAACACAATTTACAAAATTAATACTCCACCCTCCTAATCCTAAGCCATATTCAATGTTTCCTACCTGCTATGATAATTTCTTATGCACAAATCACATGACTCCAGTTCCTGAAGAAAGTGAAATTGTTTTTTAGAAAACATTAATTAAAAATTCCTGCTTGTGCGCATATCTTCCGAAAAGAAGAGTAGCCGAGGAAAGATTGCTGGCAATCTTTACTTCACAATCTATCTTTTTTATAAATTTTGTTATTGAGACGCGGATTGGAAACCGATCTCGAGATTGCTTCTGTCCTTCGATAGATTTCAATTTTGGATTGGGATTGAATATTAATTTCCGGCGTAAGAAGGTTTCAAAAATTTTTTCTCAGAAACGGTTTATTTTAGGTAGGTAAAGTAAACGAGGCGAATGTAGCCTATTTGATAGGAATTGAATGGTAAAATCTCAAAGCGTTGGTGGTTTTAGAAATTGAGTTATATCAGAAAATGTTAAAACATCTTTGGCATTTTGATGTTTTGAATCGATTTTGCTGCAAAAGCGCTATTTGTAGCACTTTCACCGACAAAGGCAATTATAGTGAAAGAAAGTAAGACTCTTTTAGTGAAAATTTGGGAGCCTGACTGTAATGGGGCCATGCTATGGATGAAATATCCGGCGAAAACGTACATTTTGAGATTTTGAATTTTTCTCAAAATCTATAAACACCACTGTTAAGATGTTCCTATAAAAAGACTTCAATCAAGATTTTCTTTGATATAAAAAAGTTTCGTGTCGCTATCTATAATATTTTGAGTTATCCAGAGTAAAAGAAGAAAAATTCAATTTTCTTTCACTTTTTGATCAAATCTCAAAATTCTCGCCAAGTGACCATTCGTTTATTCATTCTATCTAAAAAATACATTCTTAGGTACATTTTTGCCGAATCTCGAACCCGTAGCTCCGAAAATAAGGTCGCAAAAAATTCCCGAAATTTTTTCAGTTTTTCGAGTATATCTAGAGAAATAATTTTCCGATTGCGATGGAATGAGGAATCAGACCTGGAGACCGTTGCTGTCCATCTTTTCTCAAAATTTCGTCGTTCTACGTAGCGCCGTTTAGGCTGTAGCGTGAACAGAAAATTTTGCCGCACACACATACACACACACACACACACACATACATACATACATACATACATACGCACATACTACCTCGATCGCGGAACGACGGCAGGTATAACGCTTTACGCCCGCTCACTTCGTGAGTCCGTCAAGCGTATACAATAAAATTAATACATCACCTACTCGGTTAGAGAGAACAGTTAATATACCAGCATTAAAAGATTTAACATTTTGGTAATAAATTACTAAACAATAAGAAATTAAACTTAAACCATCCCATCCCAAAAGAATGGAAATTAAATTAGGCCTTAAAATTATGAATATTATAGAAGTCACAAACCCTAAAACTAATAGAATAAATCGCTTAAAGTAAATTTCTTCTTCCATATAATTCTTTCTATATATTACTACTATAGAAGAAATAAAAAAAACAAATCTTGAGAAAAGTATTGAAATTCAATCTAAAATAATAATAAAATTAATCACACAAGTATTTAACTCCAAAATATAAAAATCTAAAAAATAAACTTTAGAAAAATTTAATAAATAAAAACTTAATTTTGAAAAAATTAAAGAACTCATCAATAAAAAAATATAAATAACATTAAATAAATTTATAATTCGAAATCAACTGATACCTTTGATTCCACAAATCAAAATTCTTATTAAACTATTTAAATCTCATTTTTAAAAAAATAAATCTCTTTTTAAAAATAACATATTCAAGGGCAATCAATGTAAAATTAAAAATAAATTTTCACGAATTGAAATTACCAGATAAGAATATATTCCTAACTAAATTTTCCCATGTTGAGAAAAAGAAAACAAATAAAGGCTGCTCTAAAAAAAGAAATAAAAAAAATTAAAATTATGAAATAAATAAATAATCTGACTTATCTATTAATTGAACTGATTTCTCCTAATAAATTCAAAGTAGGAGGAGCTGCCATATTACCAATTAAAAACATAAACCATC
>JAIFOV010000282.1:0-24745 GCA_020654155.1 Novius pumilus
TTAAACCTCACTTCTACAAGTTCTGGTTCACTATTCCAAATTTATTCAAAATTTGCATAAAGTTTCATCCACACATGATGTTTTGAGAAAGGAATTGGAAAATTTTTGTCTTTTGTTTCGTGACTTTTTCTGATATCTTGTGAACAACGAAAGAGAACCAATAAGTTATCCGAAATGAACTTCGAACCAAAAATTTGTTAAAAATAATGAGACTTTCAAGAAACTATAAGAAAAAAGGAAAATATCAAGAAAACCTTCATTGAAAATATCAGAAATAAGATCAAAAATCGAAAAATAAATTTACGCACTGCAAAAACGTCAATTATACTCCAAAACCCAATTACTTTCCGATTTCATTCTGAAATGAAAGGAAAGAAGAATGAAACATAAATAAAAGATATGCGAGAAAGGTGAAGGTAGCTATAATGAAAGCTAGAGAAACATACGAATCATCCATTGTGATAAGCAAAAATAACAAGAAACTTTTCAAATATATTAGGACTTCCCTATCTTCTGAAGTATCAGTACCTCTAGTAAAGACACAAGATGGCAGTATTTGTCAGAATGTTGCTGAAACTGCCGATATACTAGCAGACATGTTTGAGAAAGCTTATTCCCCCAACTTTTCTTTGAGCCAACTTCCAGAAATTCTATCCCCAAGATCAGGTAATTCGCTTTATAGTATAAATTTTACACCCGACAGTATCAAATGCAAAATCAGAAAATTAAAACTTCAATCATCTCCAGGTCCTGATTCAATATCTCCTGCACTGTTAATAAAATGTTGTGATGGCTTGGCCAGCCCCCTGTCCAGAATTATGTCTGCTTCGTTCAGTGCTCATATTTTACCGGATGCCTGGAAAACTGCTATCGTTACACCGATTTTCAAAAACGGTAATAAGCTAGACCCATGCAACTATCGCCCAATTTCACTAACGTCTGTCATTTGTAAAGTTATGGAATCAATTGTGTGTATTTCAAAATTTTACCTCTCCGATAACATTATTCCGGTACAACAACATGGATTTGTCAAAGGAAAATCAACCATGACTAATCTGTTATGGTGTGTAAGCAAATGGACATCTGCATTGGATAAAAAACGCCCACTAGATGTAGTTTACCTTGATTTTTCCAAAGCGTTTGACCGAGTGTGTAAGCGACGCCTTCTTCATAAACTGGATCATTTTGGTATTAGGGGACACCTACTTCAGTGGATCGATAATTTTCTGTCAAACAGAAATTTTTGTGTTCGTGTTGGGGACCATTCATCTTCATATAGGACAGTATTAAGTGGTGTTCCGCAAGGGTCTGTTTTAGGGCCCCTTCTTTTTATTTTGTATACTGCTGATTTTCCCCATTCCATTAAATCACAACATGCCTTATATGCTGACGATACAAAAATATTTGGCGACGCTATCTTAGATTATCACAACATCCAAGATGATCTCAATTCAATCTTAAAATGGGCTTCTACCTGGGGATTACCACTTAACATAAATAAGTGCGTAGTTCTCCATATGGGCTCCAACAACCCTCGTCACAAATACACGATAGATGGCCAATCGATAACAGACGTCAAATCGCATAACGATCTTGGTATCACGGTTACCGAGAATTTGAGTTGGTCAGCACATATTGCGAAGATTGTTAAAAAATGCAACAGCAAGTTATACATTCTGAAGAGGACTTTTTCAGTGCTCCTTTTTGATAATTGGATTGCTCTGTATAAGTATTACGTGCGTTCAATTCTGGAATATTGTGGATCTGTGTGGTCTCCAGAGTTGGTGCGTGACAAAAACCTTGTTGAAAATGTTCAACGTAGTGCTACTAGAATCTGGTTTGGGCGTATACGCCCGACTTATAGCGATAGACTGTCTAGAGCCAACCTTACAACTTTCGAACAACGCAGAATGTATAGGGATTTGATTCTTACTTATCGTATTCTGAGGTACAATCATGGGAATATGAAACACCTGTTTCTGATGCACCATGAAAACAGATTGCGTGGACATTCATACAAATTAAAGAAGGAGCCTTTTTTAACAAGTGTACGTCAGAATGTTTTTTTCAACAGGGTGTTTTTGCCATGGGATGGTCTACCGCCTGGAGTAGTGGAATCAAATTCCATAAATATTTTCAAAAAAAAACAAAAAGATTTTAAATTTCTCAGCAAGGACTTCTTGAAATATTCCGAAAAGATTAAAAAAAATACATTGGAAGGTTTTTAAACATAACTCCCATAATTTTCGGTTCGATATTTGAAATTCATTCAAATTTTCCAGAAAATGTTTTGAACGTGGATTTTACAAATTTTTGTGGAAAACGAAGAAGAACCAATAGATTATCTGAAAATAAATTTCTTACCACAAAATTTGATGAAAATGATGGAAATTTTGAGAAACTAAAAAAGAAGGGGCGAAATATGAAGGAAATGCAAGAAATGTCAGAAATGATAAGTCTCAAAAATTTAAAAACCGAAAAAAAAACTAAAAAGGACTGATAATAATTGGCACAAGGTACTACTGAAACTGTGTCATCCTTTGTAGAATCGAGATTGATTAGAGAAAAGGTTGCTTTTCAAGTCTCTGAATCAGTTGGTATCAAGCCTTCGAAATCGATTTAGTCCATTTGAAAGGCAGAAATGATTTTATAACAATCTGCCATTTCGAAATTGTCCACAAAATTCCAAGCAAAATTAACCGAGCATAAGAAACGTTTCTTTATAATCGAGTTCAGTTGAGCGAAAAAAACGTTCCCTTTCCTCAAACTGTATTGCATTTGAAATACGGTTCCCCATTTACATAACAATTCGATAAATCCCATATCGAGAATCGTCTAACGTCCAAACATACGATCCATCAACGTCCATTCGGGCGCAATTGAATATTGAAATTTGCAGACGGAGCGGATCGGTTTATTGAACTTGCTTGTTCCACAAATAATAGACTCATCGAACAGTTGGTGTGGAAAATACCGCCAAAATGATGTCCGAAATGTGATTTCTCGCCAAAAAAAGTTGGACGATTTTCGAAATGCGACAAACTTTTCGCGACGTCCTAATTTGACTAAGTTGACGTGACGTCGAATTAATTGTCACGCAGTCCAAACTCCAACTTCTATATAACTTTATCGTTCTGTTGGATGAGCGCGGAAGACTTTTCCGCCTTTCCTTTCTCGGATAAGTTAATCTGAATAAACTGGAAAATAGCCTCGGGGAACTATCGGTTCCGAGTCCCGCCTTTCATTACGTTTTTCTAGTCACGATCACGCTCGGTTAAACGATGCTTTTTTCATCCCGAGTGTTTTCTACAAATGGATATGTTCTGTTCGGTGGAAAGGAAAATAGTGAGAGGAAAATGGAACGTTCACTGCAACCCGCTGGCGTTATGAACTATAAATTATGTTAAGGGGTGTTTTATGGGTTGCCTGTAACGTGTAGAGCGGCAACCCAAAAAACATTGTAAAATTAAATGTAACCTTCTAATTTATTCGATTTTCCATATGATTATCGTTATTTTTAGAATCGTTCTCTGAAGCTCCTCACTTACTGCTCCTCAACGTTTATCACCAGTATTGTTATGAATGGGACGTAATTAATTGACGCATCGAATGCAGAATGCTAATGACATCAGCGAGCCAAAATATATCGATGATCGCGCAATCAATTTCAACCTTCATATACCGGCGTTGCTCGACTAGAAGTTGCGTTCGCAATCATGCAAATAACATTTTTTTTAAGCGCCCCCGGTATTATTTCCTCACCTTGTTCCGGTTTTGAATGCAAATCGTTCTCCATCTTTCGATTCTCATGACGGCGAAATGACATCATCCTAGTAGCGAAATATTTACAACGAATCATTAGGAAAATTGAATTCATTTAATCGCGAAACGCGCGACGCTTCGTTGTTTTTCCGGATGAAAATGCGCACGAAAGTGAAGGTGACTTCGCGCGACGAAGTTTTGCGCAATTTTACGCGCGAATTTCTGATCGAAGAAAAAAAACGATCCGAAATCGAACGGTTCATCGTCGATTTTCGTATTTTAATTAATAAAAAACCGCACGAAAATCACAACTACCTGAATCGACTGCTACAGAATTACACAACGATTTTCCTGACCCACGAGAGGATTGCGGCGAACAAACGCAACCAGGACGACATAAAGTACGAATTGAAGAAAAAAATCGCGACGGAGATGAAGGATTCGCCGAAAAGGAGGTACGTGAAATCTAAATTAACTGATAATGACGAGCATCAAAGTTATTTAGTAATGAGAGCGAAAACGCAAGATTTTCTAACTAAAATTAGGGAATATGAAAAGTTGGAACAATTAGCGCATGAGATTTTTGTGAAACATAATAAAAGTGAAGGCGTACCGAAATTTAAATCTGTGGATATGGAGGATGATATTCCTTATAAAAAATATTACAGGAATGTCTACGTCGTTAATCCTGATCAAGCGCAAGGCTTCAATGAACCTTTGAAGAATGAAAAATCGAATGAAGATAATACGAAACGTGGAATATTTTCCAAACTCAAAAGTATGATTGGATTTTCGGGTGAACCGTCTGTTAAATTCTACACCAATAATGAAGATCATATTGATGTTGTTCACGCAACAACAAATTTTTTGAAAAATGAAATAACTTATAATAATTTGGAAAACGAAGCTTGTCATTTGTTTAATATTGAAAATAGAAATTCGAAATCCGGAAAAGGGAATTTATTCCAAGAAGAAACAATTAATTTTCTAGAGCATCAAAAAGTGTACGAGGATTCCCAGAGGAATTTTTTGAATATATTCATCGCTCAAAATCCCACTTGGTACGTCAAAGAAAACGTTAAAAAAGAAAGCTTGCTTAAAAGAATAAAACAATTCTTTAAATCAAATCAAAAAGTTAAAACTAAAGAAGACGCCATTTTTGTGAAAAAAGTAACCGAAGAATTCCTTAAAAATGAACAATATTACAACCACGCCAATTACACACCACCAATAAAAAAATTACAATCAAACCACGCACCGCAACTAAACCAAAATTTCACCAACGAAGTAAATCCGAAGATCTTCTATCGTCCGGCTCCAAATCCCCGACTCATAAAACGTTTTCCGACCGTTTAAAAAGCATCGTGGGCATCAGCCCGCGAAAACGAACGCAATCCATCAAAGAAAATCTTACTTTCCAATCAGTCGATCCGTTACCCGGCAACACCGATACAATAAAATCGAAAACCAAACGATTCTTATCGACCGAAAACATTCTTTATCAGGATCGTAATGTCACAACGAAACCGCCGACCGGACGCAGACGAAAAGAAAAACGAGACGACGAACAAACCGATAGGAAGAGACGCAGCCGAACTTTATCACCGGCACAAAAATTAGTCACCAAAATCAAAAACATCGTTCAAAAAAAAGATAAACCTACTGAAAACGGAGAGATTATTCGTCTGGAAACTGCAAAGTTCATCGACGATCACAAACGTTTCAACGATGGTTTAGTTGAAAATTCAAACCAAAAATCACTTTATTCGGTGCCCATGAATGAAAAATCATTTGGCGAACAAGAAAACAAGAAAACATTAGAAATAATTAAAACCGGAAGCGTACCTAAAAATGAAGAAATAGTACGAACCGTGGCAACACACAAAACAACGTCAAATCGAGTGATACAGAAAGAAACGAAAATAATAACTCGACATATAATTATGAAAAACGAGACAACGTCAGCTGAAACAATGAAGAACATTGTTGGTGTTGATTCAATATCCAAAGATCATCAGGGTTACCACCACAACAACATCGAAACGCCTATTGAGGAAAAAAAGGAATCAAAAATCATCACTCAGCGTACAACGCTTAAAAATGAAACAACTAAGAAAAGCGTTGTCAAGGAAGAAAATATAACGTTGAAGCACACTCCCGATAACAAAGTCGTAATAAAAATCGTTCAATCAGTTGTACCAAACGCAGATGACTCCACATTAATCCAAGAAGAGAAGCACAACCGTAAAATCGAAGAAAATGCAGCCAAATCTATTCCCCAAAAAGAGACTGCAACAAAAATTAAAGTTGAAAATGTTGAACACAGCAATGTTACAATGTACTGCGATAAATCGAAACAGATTCACGACGAAAACGATGGATTTTCTGAGCTTAAAAGAAACGCAAACTTTTTTGAAAGATCACCAAGATTACCATTACAAGCAGAAGATACATGACAATTTATTTTTAAAAGCTAGAGAAACTCCTATCAAAGGACAAGAAATTCTTACACCACCCGAAATGAAGAAAACAGAAAAAAGCACATTTTCGAAAATCAAATCTTTTGTTGGAAACACCTCTCCTCAAAGTAAGAGTTCGACAAAACAAAAAGATGATTCGAAGGAAAAAACCAAAGTTTTCCTCGATGATATGAGAAAAATTCACGATATATACAAAGAAGACACAGGAAATCGTAACGTTTTATGGTTGGTCGATCAAGAACCCTCAACTAAAATCACCGTTCGACCAGATGAAAGCAAACTGTTCACCAGAAATTATCAACTAGAAAAGCAGCAAACCGAAAATTTCTTGAAAAATCATCAGGACTACCATAACAAACAAAGAAAAGAAGAAAATGATTACCTCAAGTACATTGGAAAGTCACCGAAGAACCTGTGGTTCTCCGATGTTCGAAAAACTGAAGCAAGCGTTCTCACTAAAGTGAAGAAACTATTTTCGCCCCAGCAAAAGAAGAAACATCTGGAGTTGGAAACTGAAGATAAGAAGAACGCAAAATGGTTGAAGGATCAAACAGCTGAGTTCCTGAGGAAACATCAGTACTCAATTCACGAAGATGAAATTAAGATTTTGAAGACACCCATTGGGGCGGATGTGTGCACTATTCCTTCGCGTGTTGAAGAAGTGCTCTCAAGAAGCGCCATCGCTAATGAGGTGTCACCTGACAGGAAGAAGGCGCAAAAAAGTACATTCTCGAAAATAAAATCTTTCGTCAGCGGTTCCGGTAGAAGTTCAACGAAACAACCGACTGATGACTTGTTGAAGACACAAACTGCTGTTTTTCTTAACGACATGAGGAAAGTTCACGATGTATATAAGGAAGAAACAGCAAATCGTAAGGTTTTATGGTTGGTGGATCAAAAATCTTCAATTAAAAGCAACGACCAAACGAATGAAAATCAACAGTACAGCAGAAATTATCAATTAGAGAAGCAGCACACGGAGATATTCTTGAAAAATCATCAGGATTACCATAATAAACAACGAAAAGAAGAAAATGATTACTTCAGGCTAATCGGTAAATCACCGAAGGACGTATGGTTGTCTGATGCTAGAAAAACGGAAGCAAACGTTCTCACCAAAGTGAAAAAACTCTTTTCGCCGCAACAAAAGAAGAAACACCTAGAATTGGTAGCTGAAAATAAAACGAAATGGTTGAAGGATCAAACATCAGAGTTTCTAAGGAAACATCAATATTTAATTCATGAAGATGAAGTTAAAATTATGACAACACCAATTGATGTCGAAGGGTGCCAAATGCCTGTCCATATTGAGGAAGTCTCCACGAGGAATGTTGTCACAAACGAGGCCTCACCTGAAAAGAAGAAGGCACAAAAAGGTACGTTCTCCAAAATCAAATCGTTTGTCAGCGGTTCTGGTAAGAGTTCAGCAAAACAAACCAATGACGACTTATTAAAGAAACAAACTGCAGATTTTCTTAACGACATGAAGAAAGTTCATAATGTATATAAGGAGGAAACAGCAAATCGTAAGGTTTTATGGTTAGTCGATCAAAAACCTTCAACCAAAATTGATGCCCAAAGTACTAAAACTCAAGAGTACAACAAGAGTTATCAAATAGCTAAGCAACAAACGGAGAAATTCTTGAAAGATCATCAGGATTACCATAATAGACAACGAAAAGAAAAAAATGATTACTTCAACTTAATTGGAAAGTCACCAAAAGAATTATGGTTGTCAGACGTTAAAAAACCTGAAGCAAACGTTCTCACTAAAGTGAAGAAACTATTTTCACCTTTGCATAAAAAGAAACACTTGGAGTTGGAGGCCGAAGATAAAAATAACGCAAATTCTAAATTGTTGAGAGATCAAACAGCTGAGTTCATCCGGAGACATCAATATTTAATTCATGAGGATGAAGTTAAAATTTTGAAGAAACAAATTGGGGTTGAAGTGTACCAAAGTCCTGCTGATATTGAAAAAGTATCCGCGAAGAATGTTATCGCAAATGAGGCCTCACCTGAAAAGAAGAAGGCACAGAAAGGTACGTTCTCCAAAATCAAATCGTTTGTCAGCGGTTCTGGTAAGAGTTCAGCAAAACAACCCAATGATGAGTTATTGAAGAAACAAACTGCAGATTTTCTCAACGACATGAGGAAAGTTCATGATGAATATAAGGAGGAAACAGCAAATCGTAAGGTTTTATGGTTAGTCGATCGAAAACCTTCAACCAAAATTGATGCCCAAAGTACTAAAACTCAAGAGTACAACAAGAGTTATCAAATAGATAAGCAACAAACGGAGAAATTCTTGAAAGATCACCAGGACTATCATAACAGACAACGAAAAGAAAAGAATGATTACTTCAATATAATTGGAAAGTCACCAAAAGAATTATGGTTGTCAGACGTTAAAAAACCAGAAGCGAACGTTCTTACTAAAGTGAAGAAACTATTTTCACCTTTGCATAAAAAGAAACACTTGGAGTTGCAGGCCGAAGATAAAAACAACGCAAACTCTAAATTGTTGAGAGATCAAACAGATGAGTTCATCCGGAGACATCAATATTTAATTCATGAGGATGAAGTCAAAACTTTAAAGAAACCAGTTTTGGTTGAAGTGTATCAAAGGCCTGCTGATATTGAAAAAGTATCCGCGAAGAATGTTATCGCAAATGAGGCCTCACCTGAAAAGAAGAAGGCACAGAAAGGTACGTTCTCCAAAATCAAATCGTTTGTCAGCGGTTCTGGTAAGAGTTCAGCAAAACAAACCAATGATGACTTATTGAAGAAACAAACTGCAGATTTTCTTAACGACATGAGGAAAGTTCATGATGTATATAAGGAGGAAACAGCAAATCGTAAGGTCTTATGGTTAGTTGATCGAAAACCTTCAACTGAAATTGATGCCCAAAGCAGTAAAACTCAAGAGTACAACAGGAATTATCAAATAGAGAAGCAACAAACGGAGAAATTCTTGAAAGATCATCAGGATTACCATAATAGACAACGAAAAGAAAAAAATGATTACTTCAACTCAATTGGAAAGTCACCAAAAGAATTATGGTTGTCAGACGTTAAAAAACCTGAAGCAAACGTTCTTACTAAAGTAAAGAAACTATTTTCACCTTTGCAAAGAAAGAAACACTTAGAGCTGGAGGCCGAAGATAAAAACAACGCAAACTCTAAATTATTGAGAGATCAAACAGATGAGTTCATCCGGAGACATCAATATTTAATTCATGAGGATGAAATTAAAATTTTGAAGGAACCAATTGGAGTTGAAGTGCACCAAAGTCCTGCTGGTATTGAGGAAGTATCCACGAAGAATGTTGTCGCAAATGAGGTGACACCTGAAAAAAAGAAGGCACAAAAAAGTACTTTCTCCAAAATCAAATCGTTTGTCAGCGGTTCTGGTAAGAGTTCAGCAAAACAACCCAATGATGAGTTATTGAAGAAACAAACTGCAGATTTTCTCAACGACATGAGGAAAGTTCATGATGTATATAAGGAGGAAACAGCAAATCGTAAGGTTTTATGGTTAGTCGATCAAAAACCTTCAACCAAAATTGATGCCCAAATTACTAAAACTCAAGAGTACAACAAGAGTTATCAAATAGCTAAGCAACAAACGGAGAAATTCTTGAAAGATCACCAGGACTATCATAACAGACAACGAAAAGAAAAGAATGATTACTTCAATATAATTAGAAAGTCACCAAAAGAATTATGGTTGTCAGACGTTAAAAAACCAGAAGCGAACGTTCTTACTAAAGTGAAGAATCTATTTTCACCTTTGCATAAAAAGAAACACTTGGAGTTGCAGGCCGAAGATAAAAACAACGCAAACTCTAAATTGTTGAGAGATCAAACAGATGAGTTCATCCGGAGACATCAATATTTAATTCATGAGGATGAAGTCAAAACTTTAAAGAAACCAGTTTTGGTTGAAGTGTATCAAAGTCCTGCGCATATTGAGGAAGTATCCACGAAGAAGGTTGTCGCAAATGAGGTCTCGCCTGAAAAGAAGAAGGCACAGAAAGGTACGTTCTCCAAAATCAAATCGTTTGTCAGCGGTTCTGGTAAGAGTTCAGCAAAACAAACCAATGATAACTTATTGAAGAAACAAACTGCAGATTTTCTTAACGACATCAGGAAAATTCATGACGTATATAAGGAGGAAACAGCAAATCGTAAGGTCTTATGGTTAGTCGATCGAAAACCTTCAACCAAAATTGATGCCCAAAGTACTAAAACTCAAGAGTACAACAGGAATTATCAAATAGAGAAGCAACAAACGGAGAAATTCTTGAAAGATCACCAGGACTATCATAACAGACAACGAAAAGAAAAGAATGATTACTTCAATATAATTGGAAAGTCACCAAAAGAATTATGGTTGTCAGACGTTAAAAAACCAGAAGCGAACGTTCTTACTAAAGTGAAGAAACTATTTTCCCCTTTGCATAAAAAGAAACACTTGGAGTTGGAGGCCGAAGATAAAAACAACGCAAACTCTAAATTGTTGAGAGATCAAACAGATGAGTTCATCCGGAGGCATCAATATTTAATTCATGAGGATGAAGTCAAAACTTTAAATAAACCAGTTTTGGTTGAAGTGTACCAAAGTCCTGCGCATATTGGGGAAGTATCCACGAAGAATATTGTTGCAAATGAGGCGGCACCCGAAAAGAAAAAGACACAAAAAAGTACGTTCTCCAAAATCAAATCATTTGTCAGCGGTTCTGGTAAGAGTTCAGTAAAACAGCCCAATGTTGACTCATTGAAGAAAGAAACTGCAGATTTCCTTAGCGACATGAGAAAAGTCCATGATGTATATAGAGAGGAAACAGCAAATCGTAAGGTTTTATGGTTAGTTGATCGAAAACCTTCAACCAAAACTGATACCCAAAGAAGTGACACAATAGAGTACAACAGAAATTATCAAATAGAGAAGCAACAAACGGAGAAATTTTTGAAAGAGCATCAAGATTATCATAACAAACAACGAAAAGAAAAAAATGATTACTTCAAATTGATTGGCAAATCACCAAAAGAATTATGGTTGTCAGATACTAGGAAACCTGAAGCGACCTTTCATACCAAAGTGAAAAAACTATTTTCACCTTCACAACAGAAGAAACACTTGGTGTTAGAAGCAGAAGATAAAAACAACGCAAACTGTAAATTGTTAAGGGATCAAACAGCTGAGTTCTTGCGGAAACATCAATATCTAATTCACGAGGATGAAGTAAAAATTTTGAAACAACCAATCGCTGTCAAAGTGTACCAAATTCCTGGCCATATTGATGAAGTTGCCACGAAGAATGTTGTCCCTAATGATGTTTCGCCTGAAAAGAAGAAGGCACAGAAAGGTACGTTCTCCAAAATCAAATCGTATGTCAGCGGTTCTGGTAAAAGTTCAACAAAACAAACCAAACAAACCAATGACGACTTTTTGAAGAAACAAACTGTAGATTTTCTTAACGACATGAGGAAAGTTCATGATGTATACAAGGAGGAAATCGCAAATCGTAAGGTTTTATGGTTGAGCGATCAAAAACCTTCAACACAAAATGATATCAAAAAGATTGAAAATCAACAACACATAAAAAATTATCAACTGGAAAAACAACAAACTGCGAGTTTCTTGGAAAATCATCAGAATTACCATAACAAACAGAGAAAAGAAGAAAATGATTACTTCAAGTTATTAAGGAAGTCACCAAGGGATTTATGGTTGTCGGATGTTAAAAAACAGGAAGGAACCGTTCTCACGAAAGTGAAGAAACTGTTTTCGCCTCTTCAAAAGAAGAAACATCCGGAGTTGGAGACTGAAGGAACAAATAGGGAGCACTCCAAGTTTTTGAGGGATCAAACATCTGAGTTCCTAAGGAAACATCAATATTTAATTTATGATGAAGAAGTCAAAATTTTGAAGAAACCCATTGGGCACCCAATGCCTCAAGAAATATCTACGAAGAACGTTAGCGCGAACGAGGTGTCGCCCGAAAAGAAGAAGATCCAAAAAGGTACATTTTCGAAAATGAAATCGTTTGTTAGCGGTTCTGGTAAACAGCAAACGAAACCAGAGGATGATAATTTGTTGAAGAAACAAACTTCTGAGTTTCTCAACGACATGAGGAAAATTCACGATATATACAAAGATGACACAAAAAATCGTAAGGTTTTATGGTTGGTCGATCAAAAACCTATAAACCAAACCGCCGCTAAAACAACTGGTCGTAAAATTCAGGAGTATAACAAAAATTATCAACTTGAAAAGCAACAAACGGAAAAATTCTTGAAAGATCACCAGGATTATCACAACAAACAACGAAAGGAAGAAAACAATTACTTTAAATTAATTAACAAGTCACCAAAGGAGTTATGGTTGTCAGATGTTCAAAAAACTGAAGCAACCGTTCTCAATAAAGTGAAGAAACTATTTTCACCTCTACAAAAGAAAAAACACTCGGAGTCGGAAGCTGAAGACAAAAGCAACGCCGCAAATTATAAATTTTTAAAGGACCAAACAGCTGAATTCCTGAGACTTCAACAATATATCATTTATGAAGAAGAAATCAAGACACTGAAGAAACCAGTTGAGGGCAACATTCTCAAACCGGACACCACAAAGCTAACAACAAAACGCCTTGTTTCAAATAAAACATCACCTGAAAAGAAAAAGGAAGAAAAAAATCGATTTTCAAAAATAAAATCCTTAGTTGGTACTCCAAGTGCAGCAAAAGGGAAGGATACAAACGGCTCGCAGGAAAAACAAAATAAACTTTTGAAAAAAGAAACAGCACATCAATATACGATTCATGATGATAAAATCACGAATTACAAAAACCAAGATGTGGAAGAAGTTGCTTTACTTGCACAGAACAAAGGGAATGAAGAAGTTACCAAAAAAAGCCCAAAACTGGATGATGCGTTATCAGAGAAGACGGCAGGAAGAAGCACATTCTATGGAAATGAATCCTCTGTTGGGGGTTCTATTGCAATCAAAGAAAATGCTCCCCAAACAGCAAATGACGATGGCAAGAATGTCGGAAAGATTTCAGGAAACAAAGGAGAGTGTGTAAAACGCTTAGAACCTGAAGAATCAACATCAGAAAAAGTGACAGGAAGAAGCAAGTTTTATAGAATCGAATCTCCCATCGTTGTTTCTGGGGAAACTGAAGATAAAGATAAGAATAGATTAAAGGACTTAACGGGAGAATTCCTAAAGCATCATCAATATGTTATTCATGAAGATGAGATCAGGAATTTGAAGAAACCACTCGAGGTTAAGTTGGTGAAAAATGCTAACGTTGACGCCGACAAGAAACAAAGAAAAGGTGCGTTTGCAAAAATTAAATCTTTCGTCGGCGTTTCCGGAAAAAGTGCCACAAAGAAAAATGATGACCTAGTGAAGAAACAAACTGTGGATTTTCTGAACGATATGAGGAGAATTCACGATATTTACAAAGATGATGTAGAAAATCGTAAGGTTGTGTGGTTAATTGATCAAGCACTGGTTGGAACCAAAAATTTGGAGAAATTTGACTATCCTGGGAGGAATTATCAGCTAGAGAAGCAACAAACAGAAACCTTCTTGGATGATCATTGGAGATATCATAACAAACAAAGGAAAGAAGAAAACGATTACTTTAGCTCCAAAAGGAAGTCACCACATGAGTTATGGCTGCCGGTCGCAACAAAAACTGAAGGAACCGTGTTGACTAAAGTGAAGAAACTATTTTCGCCTTCACAAAGGAAGAAACATCAGGAAGCAGATGCAGAATCTGAGTTTTGGAAGAGACAGACCGATGATTTTTTGAGGCGTCATCAATATCTCATTCATGAGGATGAAATCAGGAATTTGAAAAAACAGAATCAAGCTTCAGCAACCAAAGTAGAGGATGATCCGGCAATGCAAAAGAAGAAGACGGGGCGAAGCACATTTTCGAAAATTAAGTCTTTCGTGGGCGGTTCTGGTAAACATTCAACGAAACAAGCGAATGGCGACTTGTTGAAGAAACAGACTGCAGATTTTCTTAACGACATGAGAAGAATTCACGACATACATAAAGACGACGTAGAGAAACGTAAAATAGTTTGGTTGTTTGATGGGAATCCTGGTTTACAGCACTCAAAAAATGTTTCTCCATCATCTTGTAATATTGAAGATGCGTACCACCAAACGGATTCTGAAAGTGAAAGAAAAGTCTCGACTTCTTCGAAACCAAAGGCATTACCAAGGAAAAATACACGCAAAGTTGTAGCCAAGGCTTTGGAACAACCTCTGGACGCTTCAGAAGAACTGAAGGGTCATGAGGCGAAAAATGAAACGCATTTGCTCCCTCGAGATCAGAGAATTGATAACGATGGAGAGCAAAACGCTGCGAAAATTGATGAGACACAACAAAAAACAACCAAAAAAGGGATGATATCAAAAATTAAATCATTGGTTAGTGGCAGCAGCACCAAAGCAACATCTGGTGATACAAATCAAGATTTGATAATCCGAAAACAAACGATGGATTTCTTGGAAGACCAGAAAAGGCATCACGATTACTTGGATGGCGACGCAAAACGATTTTCAATCGTGGAACTTGATGGAAGTCCAGTCACGTACCGGAAGAGAATAAAAACATCAGAAACCATTAAACCTTCATCCCTAGATCAGTGCAAACCCTTAAACGAAGACGAAAAAATCGAACAAACCATAAAAGTGATATCACCAACGAAAACGATTTTCCGTGAACTAAAAACAAAAGAAACGAGCCCCGATCGGAAACTTTACATTCTCAGCGAGGGTTACACAAAAACCAAAGCGTCAACAACAACTTCCGGGGAAGCTCAAGGAATATCTTCGAAAGTTATCGATGATACGCATAGTTTCCTTCGTGCCGAGAGAAACACACGAAATGCCACAGGTATGTTGTCATCTTATATAAATCGTTTCGCAAACATTCAAGGTTGCCTCATTAATTGCTGTTTCAATAACAATGAAACCTTTTTTATTTTTTCCTGTATTTAATTTGTTGCGACCTCTGCTAGTTAAGGTGAAGGTAAATTGAACTTGACCGGTCATCAAGTACATATTTCGAATTCGGCCTGAAAGTTTGCGTGCGACCTCGAATAGCTAAAGATCACGTCATCCGATTAATAGGAATTCATATTCATCTCTTGCAACATTCATATCAGCGTGACAATAGTTTAAGCTCGAGATAAGAGTCGTCCGTTTCTCGTTTTATAGAAATGTTGTTTGGTTTTAGGTGTGGACGAGTATCGACGAGCATTACCGAAGTCTAATTTGTGGTACGTAATTTTTTTTTTTATTCCGCCTTTTAGCTTGATTTTAATTACAGTTGTTACCTGATTATCGTAATCTTCCTAATGATAATCATTGCAATTTATTTAGCTGCGGTGGATGAACGGGAAATCTAAATAACATAATTCGGAGCGGTTGCTAATTTTTAATATAAAAAAATAAATAAAATACAAAAAAAAATTATTTTTCTTTACCTTTCCATTTCCCTACACAGTTTACGTTGATTATCATGGAACATTTGGGAAGGTAAGAAAAATAACTTTTTTTAATCACCACATGGTATAAGATTCGGTTTATCTGACTACAATGCGAGCATTCAAAGCATTCATTCAACATGATTTCAACGTTCAAGACCCAAAAATATATCGAAAAACGAACAAAATTTTTACCGGCTGTAATAAAACACGATTCGAAAAAAGATGATGACTATATCGTACGAATTTTTGATAATAAAGAAATTAAAGTGTACGATGTTTAAAATACGATTTCCGAGGAAAATTCACGAATTAATTTTCTTCTAGGCGGACATACAGGGAAATGGAAGTCGAACCAGTTTCCGTGATCACCGAAAGCGTCATTGAAGACAATGGGAACACCACTAAAAGGTAACAACTCTACAAAACGACAAAATATTTGATTTTATTTATTTTTAATAGGTACACAACTTCCTGTTACTTCAAACAACTACCCACTCCAGTTTGGTACAATGAATCCCTTCTGGTGGATTTGGAAGAGAAAAGTCATAAAATAAACGAAAAAATATACTACGATGTAAGTTTTTGGTTTAAAATTGATTTTTTGACTGATTTAATATACCATTGTAGGATAAATATTTTCCTTATCGTTGGTCCGAGACGTTCGTCGCAGAAGTTCGACCAAAGAAAACGAATTTCATTTCGGAAGTACAAATACCGATCGAACATGAGGAGAAAGACGTGCACTATTTATCGTTGGAGTTGCAACAACAATTAAAAGGCCAACGTGAATAGTATTTTGAACGAATGTAACTTTTTATCCAATTGATTTTAGAATTATTCATTTTGCTTTTGATTATGTATTGTTTGTGTTGGAAATGTTCATTATAGAAAAATAAAATGATTCCAATTAATACTGCACATTCACCAAAAAGTATATTGTTTTAAATTTTTGACTTTGTAAAAAGTATCATTTTTTTCGATCCATTTTGATTGATCAAAATCTTTTTCGTTTACCATTTGTTCATTAAAAGAATCTCAAAGTGATTTGTTTTACATGTTCGCGTTAGTTGGAGATGTTACGAAATTATGATAACGATGTTTAGTCTTCTTCAGTGGTTCAACTGTCAAAAATTCAAATATTAATGTGATTTTCAAATTTGATGTTAATCGATATTATGAATGCATTTTCAATTAGAATTTAGTCGATCAAGTTTTGAGCTTTCGAAAATTTAATTGCGACTCAATAGAGAAAACTGAAATGATGTACGCGCATCCACCAAATATCATATTTCTTTCAATCGATTTTAAATCACCGAAATTTCTTATTTATTTCCATTTTGAAAATCATCGAAAACTGCAATTTTTGAACGGTCCCATAGATGCGACACCGAAATCTATCCCAAACATGTCAATCCGATGAAAATTGAAAAATTGGTAAATGTTGCGCTTTTTTGCGTGATTTTTTGAAAAATTGGACGGCGATTGCAACTCATAGGGTGGGCGCAACGAAATCGAACTTTCAAGAAAAATTTTCTTATAGATGCGACACCCAAAACCTACCCAAACATGTCAATCCGATGGAAATTGAAAAATTGGTAAATGTTGCGCTGTTTTTGCGTATTTCAGAAAAATTGAACAGCGATTACAACTCGCACAGTGGCCGCACCGTGATGAAACTTTCACGAAAAATCCTCTCATAGATGCGACACCGACATCAAGCCCAAACATGTCAACCCGACGAAAATTGAAAAATTGATAAATGTTGCGCTTTTTTTGCGTGATTTTTTGGAAAATTGGACGGCGATTACAACTCATATGGTGGGCGCAACGAAATCGAACTTTCAAGAAAATTTTTCTTATAGTTGCGACACCAAAACCTAGCCAAACATGTCAATCCGATGGAAATTGAAAAATTGGTAAATGTTGCGCTCTTTTTGCGTATTTCAGAAAAATTGGACAGTGATTACAACTCGTACAGTGGCCGCACTGTGATGAAACTTTCACGAAAAATCCTCTCATAGATGCGACACCGACATCAAGCCCAAACATGTCAACCCGACGAAAATTGAAAAATTGATAAATGTTGCGCTTTTTTTGCGTGATTTTTTGGAAAATTGGACGGCGATTACAACTCATATGGTGGGCGCAACGAAATCGAACTTTCAAGAAAATTTTTCTTATAGTTGCGACACCAAAACCTAGCCAAACATGTCAATCCGATGGAAATTGAAAAATTGGTAAATGTTGCGCTCTTTTTGCGTATTTCAGAAAAATTGGACATTGATTACAACTCGTACAGTGGCCGCACTGTGATGAAACTTTCACAAAAATCCTCTCATAGATGCGACACTGAAATGTAGCCCAAACATGTCAATCTGATTAAAATTGAAAAATTGACAAATGTTGCGCTCTTTTTGCGTGTTTTAGAAAAATTGGACAGCGATTACAAGTCGTACAGTGGCCGCACCGTGATGAAACTTTCCACGAGAAATCTTCTCATGAATGCCACATCTAAATCTACCCCAAACATGTCAATCTGATGAAAATTGAAAAATTGATAAATGTTGCGCTTTTTTGCGTGTTTTAGAAAAATTGGATACCGATTATAACTCGTGCAGTGGCCGCACCATGATGAAACTTTCACGAAAAATCCTCCCATAGATGCGACACCAAAACCTAGCCCAAACATGTCAATCCCATTAAAACTGAAAAATCGATAAATGTTGCGCTATTTTTGCCTGTTTCAGAAAAATTGGACTGCGATTACAACTCTCACAGTGGCTGCACCGTGATGAAACTTTCACGAAAATTTCTCTCATAGATGCGACATTGAAATCTAGCCCAAACATGTCAATCCGATGAAAATTGAGAAATTGATAAATGTTGCGCTTTTTTGCGTGTTTTAGAAAAATTGGACAGCGATTAGAACTCATACAGTGGCCGCATTGTGATGAACCTTGCACGAAAAATCCTCTCACAGATGCGACATCGAAATCTAGCCCAAACATGTCAATCCGATGAAAATTGAGAAATTGATAAATGTTGCGCTCTTTTTGCGTGTTTTAGAAAAATTGGACAGCGAATACAACTCGTACAGTGGCCGCACCGTGATGAAACTTTCACGAAAAATCCTTTCTTAGATGCGACACCGAAATCTTGCCCAAACATGTCAATCCGATCAAAATTCAAAAATTGATAAATGTTGCGCTATTTTTGTGTGTTTTAGAAAAATTGGACAGCGATTACAACTCGTACAGTGGCCGCACCGTGATGAAACTTTCACGAAAAATCCTCTCATAGATGCGACTCCGAAATCTAGCCCAACCATGTCAATCCGATGAAAATTGAGAAATCCGCTCTTTTTGCGTGTTTTAGATAAATTTTGTACCATGAGAATGGAATTTGTACTTCGCATAATTTTTCTAACGCCGATGCTATATTAGGTAATTCTATTATACTAATATAATTAAAGGAAACCCAAATAAGCTAACTACACAAGTCAAACTTTATATTTTGTTGCGCATTTGTTGCTCTTCTGTAGTGCAAAAATCATAAATTTTACTACCCCTTATATTATGTTCAAAGTCGAGATATTTTCAATAAATATAGGTCTGTAACTGCCACTATAAAAGTAATATATGAAAGTTCGATATCCCTTGGGTCGAATAAAAAACCAAGGCCTCAAGTAAATGCCTTCCTTCTCGACACATCTATTTCGTTTTCTTTTCCTCCAAATGATCGATGGCCCGAATAATGACTAAAATTCATTTACGAGCACCCTCGTCATCACCGCCTCGTTCCCTTCGTTTTTGCCACGTGTCGTTTTTCTCAAAGGACTGAATTACCCTTACGCTAGTTTCGGATGCCAGACGACGGAAAACGTCTTAATCATACCTAGTTTTCCGCCGCCACCGCCGCCATCGAGCCGCGGGGGTTGCAATTCACATTTATTCACCTTCATTCGGCGTTTTCGAGACAACGTCGATCTGAATAGGAAGTATCTTGTTTACACAATTTCGAAAAAGGGCCGTGTTTGATGACGCAAGGGCTCCTTATATAAATGCAAGGAAAATTTGATGATCGAAATAGAAGCGTGGGTTGGGTAATTGCGCCAAAAAAAGACTTCGCAATATTATAATGTCGAGTACGTGCTTCTTTTTTACTTTAGTAGTAATTAAAGATTAGTCCCGCCGTTAAAATCTTGAATAATACAAATAAAATGTGAGTAGAAAAATTGTCGTCGAGCGTTTATTAATTTCGGCTCCGAATTTTTTTTCTCATTTCACGATTGATGTGGTTTCCAGTGAAAATCCGGCGATGTGGAAAATTCGCGGTTGATATCAACCTAGCCCAGTCCGAGTAAGACTTAATTCGATTTTTATTATATCGTCAGCTTTGCGCGTTTAACGCAACGGCGCCCTCTTTCCATCCCTTAACTATTAAGAAAAAAAAAATTTAGTTGGCGCTCAATCCGAACGCGCGCTGCCGTCGCCGTTCGAACCGGCCCGAACCGGTATCAACAGGTGGGACATCGCGGTGGTGGGGGCGGTTGCGTTTCAGAAGTGGGAGAGAGTTTCGTTAACTTCAAAATTGGTCCGAGCGCAGAATTATGCGAGACCACTCTACAAGAGAATGGATCCGGATGTCGGATGCAGTCTTCCGTACGATTCCGCGGTTTCAACATCGCGATTTTCCAAAAAAATACAAAATATGAAAACTTGTTGAAACGTTTCCCGACAAAGGCTTAGGTAGAAATTTCGTACGAAGCTCACTTTTGTTTATGTAAGCGCCGAAGAGAGTTTTTCCTTTTAGAAATTCCGGTTGTGTGTACCTAAGACGTACTCCAATTTCGTTGCATATATTTGACGATTTTTTTGTTGCTTGTCGTCGAAAGGTAATTGGAATGTGTTTGAACTTTAAATTGTCTTTGTTTTGTTTGTTTTTCAACCCTTTACCTTTCTGAGTGGTGGTTAAGTGGAAATGAAATGGGATGAGATATCAGGAATGACAAAATTCTTGCTTCTGGTCTGTTGGAGGTGGTAATCAGAAAAAAAGTATAATTTCATGTCTATTAAAGAGTATATAATTGTCGCATTACGTCGAGTCATTATAGTTTACTTTGTATCGAATTTAACTATAATTATATTTTAATAATGACAATTATAGCGTCTCTGAGAAAAAAGATCGTTTTGAGGAGCCAAAATATTATGAGAAATTCCACCGGAAAATATTGTTTTAAAATTGGAAATTTCTTTGTAGAATCAATTTTATATCTATGGCATGTATAGAATTATTTTTGGGATGGGACAACTGAAGGTAGCACTATGATGAACTTAGAAAACATTCTGCTTCTTAGAAAGAACTTCTACAAAACGTATATAAATACGATATATAATTCGATATTCGTATAATAATTCGCAGTTTCTGATAATAATATCAAGACGAGAATAGTTTCAAACTAAAAATACTTGGTACGTATGATGGAGCGCATACTTCTTCATCTGTTGCTCAACTATTTTCACCTACACACGTAAAATATCACCGAGAAGAATTTATGTGTTTTATCGTCTTTATGTGATTTTACTCATAATTTCTTATTTGTACTAATACATTAATTTCATTGTTATCAAGCGAAATTCGTCATTTTAAAACCCACTTTGCAGATAATAATTGTTACCACCATAGCGTATTCAATTCTAAAACAATTATATTCGAAATTTGTTTCAAGGTTTTTTTGTTCAAATGACATATATTTTCAAAAAATTCAAACGGATTTTAATCGCGGAGACTGTTTCAGTTTCGAAAGTGTTCGGAATTTCCACATGAATTCAAACGAAAATCTTAAAAATGTTCAGAAAATTGGAATTAAAAACCGATAAATAATAGAAAATCAGAGTTTAGTTATCCGTTCAAAATGTTTTTACATTCTGCAGAGGAAAACTAGAGAATTTTTGCATCGCAATTTGCTTACTCAAAAATCAAAGAAAATAATTGAAAACCTGCCAGAAATTTCCGATATTTTCAAAATAAGAAATATTCTCCCAAATCACGTGGAAATATTTTGTGAAGTTCTTGGAAGACGAAAAATATGGAAAAGGATTCTTTAAATAATTGAAAATTAAAGTAAACTGATTAGAAACTTTATGATTAGAAAAACCATGAAATAATTTTCCACAGTGAAAAACATTCGAAATTGTAACTTCCGAACAGATATTAACATTTTCACGGAAATATCTCACAGATAGATAACAGTTCGATGTTATTAACCATTCGGTTTGCATCCTCATCCATATTATTACCTTTCACTACATATAACGGGCACCAAAATATAAATTAATGCATTCCATGATGGAAATGATGTGTATTTCGACTAATTACAATAGCGAGCAAAATATGAAAGTGCACTTTCCGAGTAGACCTTTGATAATCTGGGGCTTTGCAGTAAACAAAGTAAGAATCATCGAATATACGGGGAGGACAAAATCGAGTGTTGTTAGCCAAAGAATCGATACGTCAATTGCCGATTAAAATTCCGCCTGTTACTTTTATCGAAGGTACCCCCAACCGCGCGATTCTTTGGTGTGCCTCGTCTGCATCCTGATTAAAAGTATTCGCGAGAGAAGGGGGAGCCGAAAGAAATTAGTGAAGATTTACGTGTTGACTAAAGTGATTCGAACCGTTCTGCCAATCGAGCAATCAGGTGTAGATTTTTAATTGAAACGAATCCGTCAATTTATTGAATATTCGGGTTGTAAAAAGGTTGTGTCAATGTTGATATTCAATTTGCGGTGATTGGAAATCCCGGTAACTGTCGTGTTAGCAACGGTGATTCCGTAAATATGATGACGAACTCAAACGACTTATCGAAATTTTTTGCCTCCGGGAATTTTCGTGCAAAAATTGCTAAATCCTAATTAATAATCGACGCGGTGCGCGCAACCTTTTCCAGATAAGAAATTCGGCAATTTCTTTCCTCTTTCCTTAATAATCTGCGTGTAATCGACTTTTCAAGCAGGACCAATAGAAACGTAATCGAATTCTCACCAAAAAATATCGAATCGACAATTAATATATATGATATATTAACATGTATATTTTTTTATATGTTATATACATATAACATATATTAATGAAATGCTACGGAAGTTAACTAAATTAATTGAAACTCCCTGAAAATGTTGATTTTAATAAATCCTCGGCTAAGTTCGTTATAGCAACGCTGAACGTGTATGGAAACCTTTATAGCTGATGTTTTTATGAGACCTCTTTGAACGGAAATCGTGGAGTATTCGGAATAAATATCAATTCACAAAAATTTGTAAAATGCCTTCTTTCGATATTTACACAAAGAAGCGCTACAAATTTTTTCCTGAAACTTGTCCCGTTCCTCAACACTCGCTACATTTTGCATTTCTGCATATAGAGTTTCCTTTTTCATATTTCACAGAACTCACAGGACATCGTCCCCGTCTTGGGTAACACAGACGACAACCTGGATATATTAACGAGAGTTAGAGCTTCGCTGTGTCGCGAACAATCGAAAATCGAACGGGAACGAGGCGACGTAAATCGGGCGATCCAGGGGATTCCGCCGTCCAAAACGGAGAATTTTTCGAATTCCGGAGGACACATCATGAACAACGTCGGCAAAAAGCCGGTCCGTTTGAGAAATATCGTCTCGAAGGCGGAGGCGTTCGATTCGCTCAATACGAAACTTTGTGGCGTAAGTAATCGTAACACGAATAACTTTTGTCACTTGTATTTTATCAGCCGACATTATACTTTCGATAAAAAACAATTTCTTATGCGAGGCCTTTATTAATATTAGTATATGTATTTGCCCCCGCGCATTCACCTTTTGATCATTGGTAGCTCAACAGTCGTAGTACTGACCTATTACCCAGAAAAACCGGGTTCGAATCCCGGTAAATTCCAACATAATTTTAGAATGCCATCGTGCTTCGGAAGGCACGTAAAACTGTTGGTCCCGGTTATATATTAAATATATACTGGTTAGGTCATGCCAGAGGCACTTGTGCGATCTGAAAACACACGATCTTACTTACTTTTTTACCTTTTGATTCATTTTTTGTCAAAATATAAATAACTTTACGCCAAGTTAACAGGAAATTTGCTTTTTATTATAGTGCATTGAAAGGAAATTGTAGGATTATCAACGTGAAATGAAGATAAAAAATAAAAAGTATGTGTTGTTAAAATAATAAGACTTCAATTAACGTCCATTTATCGAGTCAAAAGCGATTATTATTTTTTCCTGGAAAGTGCGACTGTATAAATAAAACGGAATCAGACGTTCTTAACGTTCATTTCGTACAAAATGATACTTCGCTTCTTAATCCTATTTATCGCTGGTTTATATATAGTTGCAGGTGAGTTTTATTTAAAAAATTTATCGGATTGACGAATTTTTTTGATAGGCGATTTAACTTGTTTGCAATGCTTCGGCACATATCCGAAACGATCTTGCAGAGATGCCTCGGGCTTGAAAACCACCATAGTTTGCAGCGGCAAACAGCCGAGTTGTTTCGAGTATTCCTACAAGATAACCTCAGAAAAAGGGGGACGAACACGTTTCGGAAGAGGTTGTGGTGAACCCAACAGATGTGCGTTGGAAAAAGAAACTCAGAAAGAGAATGATAAAACTATTGGTTACTGCAATAGTTGTAACACTGAGAAATGCAACAATTATTACATGGTCAAACAACCTTAATAATACGTTCCATATGCAGTGTATGTGAAAAGGAATAAAACACAGTTCTAATCCAGTTCAATTTTTGACCTGACATGATTTCAGCAGCAATTCAAAATCTAAATTCCTGTCCAAATTTGATTTTCATTTTATTTTTCAAATTTTTATTGTTTTGTGATAACACGAGGAAAAAAGTAGATTAGATATGAAATTTTTCGTACAAAACGTTGAATTTTGAATAGAACCTAAATTCGTGACAGAAATCGAATTGAAA
>JAIFOV010000754.1:0-24693 GCA_020654155.1 Novius pumilus
TGTGAATACTTGAAAATAATATTAAACATTCAACGAAATAGTAGCTCAATATATTAAACATCTGCATTTTTTTAAATTTGTTTTCTAGTTTGAAGTTTGTTTTTGAAATTAGGAGGGTGATTCTTCTTCATGTTACAACAAGGCAACCGGACCTTCCAACTATCGATTTCGTTACGAAGCAATCGTAGCCTTGTAAGACTGTTACATTGTCGCAGTCGCTGAATGTGACGTTCGCGGTTCGACGATTCGACTCGGAGATATTCTTTGAAAAGTTCTCAATCAGCTCTCCCAAGATTGAATGTACGCTGATGAACAATTTCATTTGTTGAAGAATTTCTCCCAACTGACCCCACTCTCTCAAGAACAGCATGATGGTCACTGAGCAGATCTTCTGAAATAACCTCCTAATGAGCAAAATGCGCATTTTTTCCCAAGCAGAGATCAACCCAGCTTCTTCCATCAGAGCTTGTTGGGGTTGGACCGACTGTTCCTCGATGTCCAGCAAGGAAAATGGGAAGATCCACGCGGATTGACTTCACCAGCCGCGTATTCGTTGTGTCTCACTTAGCACAGTTTGTAGGCGCTGCGGGGCTATTTAGAAGACGATTTGAAAACTTTTATGTTTATTAGACAACGTACATCAGCCAACTAGTTATTTCGTTACAAATTCACTAAAACTACCCTCGACTACTTGATTTACTAACCTGCGCGTATAACGTTGCAAGCACAATAAACTTGTGAAGTTACCTGTCTGTAATAAATTCAGAACGCCGACAGGGCTCTTAAAAGTAGTAAACCTATACACACTTTTTTAAGATTCAATAATCTTTCACGCAAGTTTTCATCAACACGAAAGATGATATTATCTTTCTTAGGATTCTTACATTTCTTCCTAACAAGTAAAACAAGTAAATCGATTGATCAATACAACAATAAACCTATACACACTTTTTTGAGATTCAATAATCTTTCACGCAAGTTTTCATCAACACAAAAGATTATCTTTCTTAGGATTCTTACATTTCTTCCTAACAAGAGAATCAATTGATTTGAGATATTCCTCTTTACACATGATGTTCTGTATTGAGTAATTTTGTGAGTAAATTTGTTTTATCAACGTCTCAGCTCTTAAGCCGGTTGGTAAACCTGTAATGGTAATTGTCGGTCTGAAAGGCCTACTATTATAAATATTCAATTCAGCCTCTTCAAGTATAACTTCCAATATCCTTTGTTGATTAAAATCTTTACGTTTCAAGATCACTCTTTCGTTCGAAATTGGATAGATAGCCTCCAAATGTCCAACACAATTCTTCCGATTTATAGACACTAAATACTGTAGGATATCCTTTGATGACATACCTCTTTTTGAAATGATGATATTACATTTCGACTGCATATTTTTATTTTCATTTTTTGTTTGTGTTTGTACCTCAGATCTAGGTAAAGGAGCTACAGTGGCAAAGGTCCTCTTAATCTTGAATTCATTGCTCTCCTTTGTCTCCGACTCCAGTTTTTCTGTGACTACATCAATGGTTGGAGAAGATCGTTGCATTTTTCTTTCTGTATTTAGTTCATTAACATGTACTTCATTAAGTCTTGGTTTCATCTCTCTAGGTCTATTTATTTTCTTTTTATTATTCAGTTCTGCTTTCTTTTTCTGAGAAATAGTTGGTATATCATTCTTATCTTCGTTAATATCTTCAAATATTCAAGATATTTCTTTGTCATCTTTCTCCGGTGAAAGAATTGGAATAGTTTCGATTATGGACGATGAATTTCCATCTTTCGGCGAAAGAGGTGTAATTACATTTCTCTATTTAGCTGTGGGGTATTCGACCAGTTTTATACAAAATAAAACACTTTTTAATAACAGAATTCGTTTCTATATTTCGCAAGAAATCCTTGCATGATCACGAGAAAATGACAATAGAACAAGTGAATATCATAAATATTTGTATCTGAACTAGATATAATATAACCTATAATAGTATAAAATATTTTTAATTCAGTTCAATATTTTGTGTGGTTTTGAGGAAAAAAAATACTATTAATTTTTATGGTAAAACCGTGTGTAATGCTGGAATGGTTTGCCTTGGTGAAGTACCATATTTGCTTCGAGGTTTAGGAAAACCAGACCTACAAAAACGATTGACACAACATAGAAGCGACTCAAGATTAAGACCTGAAAGTTGTGCGTTAGCAAGTCATGTGAATTCTACAGGCCACACAATGAATTTCGACGAGGTGCAAGTACTCGAGAGAGAAGAACAAGTTAAAAAGAGTCTTTCTCTTGGGATGTGTCATATTTATAAAAACAACTCCATGAACACCAAAATTGACACGAATAATTTAAGCAATATTTATTATCACATTTTAACTTTGGATAGCAAATAATAATTATTTTAATAGATTTAGTTCCATTTGGATTGGTATGTTTTGCTGGTTTTCCTAAACCCTGAAGCAAATGCTTTACAAGGCAAACCATTCAACATTGCACACGGTTTTGCCATAAAAATTACTAGTATTTCTTTTTCTCAAAGCCACACAAAATTTTCAACTGAATTATTTTCTAATAAAAAATTATTTATACTATTATATAACGCTACCACCACGCCAAAAACGCGAATCTGCATATGATTAGTTTCGAGAAAAAGGCCTCCAAAGTTTCAATGCTTCAGTATAAATCCTGGAGCGATTTGGAGGGTATGGTTTGATTATGGCTATCATTTGTTACGAACCATATGTCTAATTAACTAATCATTCTAATAAGGCGGGGGGTATTGCAGATTCGTGGTTTGGGTCAAGTGAATCTGGATAAAACAGCACTTTCGTGTCATCAATTTTTTTCAATGATGGTGTTGACGATCCCTCACTTGGCTGTATAACCTGCAATGGATTTTGACGACAATAACATCGTGCAGGGTATCATCATCATGTTCAACTTCGAGTGCTGATTAGAACCTGAGGAAGTAGGCTTCACTGCTCCAATACTATCCCTCTCCCTCTCTTAGACAGCGAAGTTTTCTCTTGCTCAAATCGATTGCCGCCTGTTCTGGCTTATGACGCCTACCCCTACCAAGCTAAATTTCAGTAAGAAAACAAAACCATTCTTAGCAATGAAAACTTTAATTACTGTCATTGGCAATCTTTCTCATAAAAGGAAGAATACAAAAATTAGCTCAATATTGAAATAATTAAAATGAAATTGAAAAATTGATTTTCCACGTAAATTCGGCTAGGTACCTACTGTCGACATGAAGTAGTAGGTAAAGGCACCTCACTCTAATCTACCTCTACTTTCTTCACTCAGATGTGGCTCTGGCAGGCAGTCACGTACATCTAGCGACGATTTCAAGGACGTAAAGAAAGGATGATACGCTTTGGGTATAGCCAGGTCTGTGCACATCTTCAGTAAGTCCTTGAGCTTTGCAGCGGAAATCGGAAGTGGAGACGTATACGCTTGTGTGGGCTCATACAAGCTTTGACATCCCCTTACTCGTCTGGCCCTTGCTAACACGAACTCTTCCGGAAATTCCAGTTTGAAAAACACGTCGATCATTCCATTTTCATCCTTTCTGACTTTGTACAAGCACAATGCTCTCAGGGAAGCTCGTACTTCCTGGCAGATCGGAATTCAAAGAAAGTCGTGGAAGTTCATGTTGTGAACACGGTACGGAGAAGGATGAGTTCGGGCTCCTCGGATTATTTGTGCCCAGCCTTCAGGGACGTAGACTGGGACGTTCTTGTTTTCCTTTCAATTTGCGAGTGTATCGAATCACATTCTATTTCTGTGTGCCCAACCTCAAAAAAGCTGTGTCTCAAGGTTTTCAAGGACGGAATCGTGTTAACCATGTGGATGCACATCGTCAGTATTATTGCATTCTTATTCTGACTCCACAGGTGTCAGACATCATGTGACGACAGAAACATTTGGAGTGCATCGAGTTGACAAATACTTCCGAAGACAAGAGGCTATCTCTTTCGCTCCACGCTTTCCCTGGCTTTCGTTCCCATAAAACATTCCCTGTCGTGTGATTTGAGGCCAAGCACAGTAAAATTATAAATGGCAAGCTTCCGAAGATAGAAGATTTGACCAGCACTGTCTTTGGAACGTTCAAGACAGCTTCCAAATCAAAGTTGAAGCACAAATTGGTTCCATCTTATGCAAGGGCCTTGTCCGTGTTCCTTTCCTGTCGAGCTGCTTCCTTCTTCTCTATAAGCTTGTTGTGCTCTTCCTTGTGCTTAGCTTTCTCTCCGGGTTCATAGCTTTGAAAACCAAACATCTCCTGCACTGGTCTTTTTGGGACAAAAACTCTGCGTTGTAGCTCGGAACACTTTGCTAAAAATTCAAATGAGACTTTGCGAGTGCCCTTCTCTTCGCATTGGCTTTAATACATTTTGTGCATTACTGAAATGTTCAAAGAAGCGTCCAAGTATTTTCTTTGGGTTCTTGCTCTGCAATGGTGATTCCATGGTGGAAAATCCGTTTAAAAAATTGCGCACGTCAGCTTCTACCTTGGTGTTCATTAATTTGTTTTTGGTGGGTGGCGCCCGCATGTCCTGCTCGACGGTGCCAGTGTCGCAAATTTTGTCCATGCTCGATCGAATGAGAGCATCAGTCACATTCAGAGTGGTAATGAAAAATTCTCAGCAGACTCGTACCCTATTATCCCCAACAGTCAAACAAGGTGCAAGGTGGTAGATTCGTGAAAATGGAATTGAGAACTTGCAATGCCAAACTCTTCATCTTCGCTTCGGTAGATACGCGAAACATAATTGTCGGGTTATACAAAACTTCAACGAATTGAGATTCGATGCTTCGTTAAGCCGGATTTTCGTAGGGACCAATGTTTACTGACCGACAAGTTGGCAAAATTGACGTCTGTTTATGATACTATTTGTTTGCAATGGACATATTGAGAGAGGAAGCTATGCGATACAATCACAACAGTTTGGAACGGGCTGGCGGACAAAACTGCGAGAAATAAACAAATTGAGTGTTTACGTAATGATAAACGAACGCCGGCTCGACATGTGGCATTAATTTTTGCGTCCGACATCGACATGTCGTTTTACTACCCTAACATAAAATACACTTCGTTTACGTAAGCACAGACAAGTCGGCCAACAAGCAGGCCGACATGCGGCGTCCTTACGAAAACCAAGCTTTATAGTATACAGCATTGCTCAGAGACACTAAAAATGTATTCAGGTCAAGACTGCCAAATTTGCCGATTCGCGTTTTTGGCGTGGTGGTAGCGATATTATATTATATCTAGTTCACATACAAATATTTATGATATTCACTTGTTCTATTGTCATTTTCTCGTGATCATGCAAGGATTTCTTGCGAAATATAGAGACGAATTCTGTTATTAAAAAGTGTTTTATTGTGGATAAAACTGGTCGAATACTCAAGAGCTAAATATATAACAAGGTCCGACCGAAAAACGATATCTTACATTTCACTCAACATTGGAGTCAGAATTAATAGATAGTGTGTTTGTAGCCACCGATATCTTAGTTTCGGATATGGACGATGAATTTCCATCTTTAGGCGGAAGAGAAATACATTTCTCTCAACATTGAAGTCAGAATTATTAAACGAAGTGTTTGTAGCTACCGATATCTTGGTCGTAGCAGACATCTTCAAATTCTTCATGAATTCATCCTGAAGATGAACTGTCATATCCGCAATTTCGAGGATGGATTGAATAAAATTTAATCCATCCTCACAATACTGATATCTACTTCATTGAAGGATATCTTGGGAAATTCAGTCAAAACACACAGAGACTCTTATCCTTTAATCCTCAAGCTTTCAACAAACATATGTCATCTTCAGGAGAAGCTTGAAAATTTTCAAAGTTATACATAGTCTCATCTGCAGAGTTTGCATTGCTGTAGTGTTAGGGTGCACCTATTGGGTGGTTCGTTGACACTGTTCGTTCTACACCTAAGCCTGGGTAAATTATATTGTTTATTTCAGACATTGGTCGAGTTGAGGGTCAATTACATCGGAACCGCATGTTGCGCTCTTATCGGAGGAAAGGTGTTCCATATCGTTTTAACGCTGTCTAAAGGAGACCATCACTTTACGTCTTCAGAACAGAAATTGACAATATTGTCATTATGCCTTCCTGTTATAGTTGTGAAAGAGCCTAAACGACTCCGATGAATTTTTATCCTGCGCTAAATGCGAGTATTCATTTCATTTGCTATGTGCCAATGTCACTTTGCCGGACAAGTTATCCTTGGTAGCGGAGGAGAAGTGGTCCTGTACCTATTGTGTGTCATCGCGTAGACCAAAAAGCTGGCGCCCGCACCGGTCTGTTTCTGAGCCAACATCTCCTCTACTTGATGGTGCACCGATCACAATGCGTGAATTTAATCAACTAATGGAAAATTAACTCTCAATATACCATGCTTAACTCATTAACTTCAAGCATCAATTCAATTAAAGGCGACGTAGCAGCCATCAAGTTATCCCAAGAGCAGCTTTCTCTGGACGTTGTCAATTGCACGGAGCGCCTGTCCGATCATGAGGCTAGACTTACTATGCAGGAAACTCAATTAAATTCTGTAGAAGAGAATGTTTCCAACTTATCTGTTAAATTCGCCGACATCAGAGCCAGTGTAGATAAGCTGCACAGCTGCGGCTCGAATCCGATACCCACGATGGATCAAATATTGTCGAGTATCCTGAAGTGATGGAGAGAGTGCGTCGCTCTCATAATATTATAGCGCGGCACATCCCTGAGAGCGCCAACGCAAACACCGAGGACGCCATCGTCCGAAAAATTGTAGACCAAGTTCTACCCTGTTCCTCCCAATATATCATCGCACACACCAGACACAGCAGAGTACTCGCCCTGTGGCAATCACCTTTTCTCAACCAACAATGGCTCGTAAAGTGCTCCAAAACAGGAAACTCTAATGTAACTCTCCAGAATTGAAAATGATCTCCCTGTCCGACGATTTGACACCGCAACAATGTACCATACTAAGAAATGCGCGTGAAGAATCACGAAATCGTGTCTCTGATGGGGAATCCGACATTACCATAAGGTTCGTGAGGGGCATTCCTAAAGTGGTTAAAAATGATGATAATTGTTCAAAAAACCAAGCACCTCGCACTTCTGCCAATGGTCCATCCTATATACTAACACACGTTCAATTAAAAATAAATTCAACGAGTTGGGTGCAGTTGTAGTCTCCCTTAAATCTGTATTTCTGAAAGCTGGCTACATGACGGTATCCCCGATTCTTGTTTCAATATTCCTGGGTTCTCTCTCTACCGTTGCGACAGCATTGTAAATGCTGGCTATAACGGGTATGTATCTATATCAGAAAACATATTTGTAACTCATACAATATAGTACCAACATCGCTTAATATGCCGGGAATTGACAATCTCTTCCTCAAAATATCTTCTGCCAGTTTTTCGGTCTGTGTGGGCTGTATCTACCGTCCTTACCCTTCGCCATCGGATCTTCTTCTAATGTCCCATATTAAGCTTTTATCAGGCTGTAACTCCAACTTACTTCTCATGGGGATTTCAACTTTCGAGAGATAAAATGGCCCGTCATCGCTCCTCTTCCAGTAGACTCGATTGCACATAGGTTTCTAGATGTTCTTGAGGAATCCGGCCTTACACAGCTTGTTGATAAACCCACCAGATATGTGTTTGGACAAGTGCCTTCACTACTAGACTTAGTATTAACAAGTGACCCCAGCTTGATAGACGAGATTCTTTACTTAAACCCGATCGGTAAGTCGGACCACCTGGTACTGTCGATGAATCTACAGTTCTTACGTCTCAACCCAAATAAAATATCGATGAGATCTTATACCTCTGTCGATCTCAATAGCCTAAACGCCGCCTTTTCCCATACTAACTGGGAACACTTTTTTGACTCCGACAGCGTGGACGGCGTGTGGAGTTCCTTTAGGAGGCTGTGCTGACTCTTCTGAGTGTAGCGAGGTGCTGGCAGACACATTCGCCGATTCATTTACAATCGAACCTGACGGACCTATACCTAGTGTTTTGTCCCCGCGTTCTACTATAGGTCTCTCTCGGTTCGTGCGGAAGAGAAACAGTTCTCGGACTTCTCCAAGAATTGAATTTCTTCAGTTCTTCGGGCGTGGACCAACTTTCCGCTTTCATCTTGAAAAATTGTGCCTCCTCCTTGCATATTCCAATAACACGGATAATTAACTTATCCTTCTCTGCTTCATGTCTTCCCGGTGAGTGGAAGACTGCGGTCGTGACGCCGATCTTCAAAAAGGGCGACAAACTTTCTCCGTCTAATTACCGACCCATTAGTCTTTTGCCCATAATTTCTAAAATAGCAGAGAGAATTGTATGCAACCGCTTGTTGCAGCATCTATCAAATAATAACACGATTCCGCTTACTCAACACGGATTTGTTCCGGGCAGATCGGTAATAACTTGTCTTCTCCGAACCCTTCATGATTGGACGCGGTCGATCGACGCGGGAGTCCCAGTGGATGTTATCTACTTGGACTTTTCGCGTGCTTTCGATCGTGTTCCATTTAAGCGACTCCTATACAAGCTTAACTACTTGGGTGTCGAGGGACGGGTACTACGATGGATCGAGTCTTTTCTAACAAATCGAACATTTTCCGTGAGGGTGGGTGGTGTTGTGTCTCGTCCTAGATCGGTGACGAGTGGGGTTCCCCAGGGCTCGGTACTGGGTCCAATTTTGTTCCTTCTTTATGTATCTGACTTATCATTTCTCTTAAAATCCGCTCATTCATCGTATGCAGACGATATAAAAGTCTATAACGACGCAAGGTGTCCCCTCCGTCTGCAGCAGGACCTGTTTGCCCTCGAACGCTGGTGTGTTGACTGGCTCCTACCACTCAACGTCGAGAAGTGTAGAATTCTATATCTTGGAAGTACCAACCCAAGGCACTCTTACTCTGTCAATGGTATACGGCTGACCGACGTTCCCTTTCTCAATGACCTGGGTGTGATTGTCTCCAATGACCTCTCCTGGTCTCTTCATATAGATGCGGCGTGTGCCAGAGCTAACAAGATGCTTTACACAATAAGAAAGACCTTCCACCAATGCTCAGTATCTACTTGTAAGCAGCTTTACCTATACTATGTGAGGCCAATATTGGAATTCACCGGTCCGGTCTGGTCTCCTACTTTGATCAAGGACCGGGATCGTCTCGAAGCTATTCAGCGTTCCGCCACAAGAGTTCCCTTCGGTCGCCAACGCCCCTCCTACGACAGAAGACTCCAACTTTTCGGCTTACGTCATTTCAGCGAGCGCCACGAACGTGGTGACCTGATTATTACGTATCGTGTGCTTCATAACTTTATTGGTGGTAATTTGCAACCTTTGTTTGTGTTGAGCGACAACACTCATCTTCGCGGACACGCCTTTAAACTTTATCGCGAAAACTTCAAAACTACGCCTAGACAATTCTTTCTGCCAAACCGTGTGTTCGCGAGGTGGAATTCTTTACCAAATAGTGTCGTATGTGCACGGAGTGTCAGTAGTTTCAAGAACTTGATTGACTGCCTTCATTGACTTAACGATTACAATTTACTATTTTTCCTGCTTTATTTTTGGGATTTCGAATGTTTGTCTTTTGGTTTCGATCTTGTAATTCTTGATTTTTTTTGCTCATTTTCTGTAATATCTCTTTGTTTATTGCTCACGCACGTTATTTGATACTGTCTCACTCTGAGAATTTTAGGCCTCTTGCCTCTTCTCATTGTTCCAATTCTGTATTATATTATTATTATTATAGTTAGAGTATTGACGCAATTATACTCACGACGGTGAGGTTATTGTGTAAGATGGTAATCACGAAAAAAATCGACATTCGTTATCATCGAAAAGTAAAACGAAACGTATGTGATACAACAATAACAACTGGGTAACAGTTGTTAAGAAGCGAAAATAATAGCGGATTCACATGTCGGCTGATCGTCAAGTCGTAATCATCACTGAAAATCTCTCTGAGAAGACGTTGTGAATCGAGTTCTCAAAATTTATCAATATCGATGAGGTGTGAATATATGGAACTCAAATTGGAAATATCGCAATTGTTGTTGATGGCATGTTCTTGCGTGATTCTGACCATTTCCAAAAATAATCTCTTTCTCAAATTATCTTCGTCCAAGATTTTAACATTATTCCAATCAGGAGTGTACCCTTTTTCCAAAACATGTTTTGATAAGGCGCAAGAAACTTTATTCGTATTGATATTACTCCTATGAAGTGCTAATCTCTGTTTAAGCTTTGTATGAGTTTGTCCGATGTACACACCATCACATTCTGAACAAGGAATATTATAAATGACGTTGCTCTGATAAATCGTGTTAGTCTTATCTTTCAGTCTTGTAAAAATAGACTTCACTGTTTTAACATTCTTCAATGAGATCTTGAATTTCTCCCTCGGTATAAGTTTAATTAATCTATCAGTAAACCGTTCTACATAGGGAAGGACAACGAATATAGGTGGGTTTGTCTCATTATTATTGTTTTCTTCATTATTAAAATTTTGATGTTCATGTTGTCGATCAATATTAACGGATGTTCCATAAATAACTTTTTTGAGTAATAATGAAGGATATCCATTGGAAAGAAATAACTGTTCCAATATTTTCAAATTCTTGTCTTTAAAAGTTGGATGACATATCCTCAGTATCCTCGATTTCAAATTCTTCAGGATGTTAATTTTCATCTTCATCGGATGGTGCGAATCGTAATGGATATATCTACCTGAAGAAATGCTTTTCATGCACCAATCAACTTTGAGTGTTTTATCATAACGAATAACTTTTGTATCCAAAAAAGAAATTGATCCGTCGACTTCTTGTTCGAAAGTGAATTTTATTTTATCGTTATTATTGTTAAGTATCTCTAAAGTAGACAGAATTTTGTCATATGGTACTGCAGTTATAATGTCATCAACATATTTTTTACAAAAAGGAATTTCAAAATCGAACTTACTTAAAGCGATGTCCAGAATACCATCAACAACAAATTGAGCTATAATTGGTGACATACATGATCCCATGGGCATTCCTTCTTTTTGTCGATAATAATGACCATTATACGTGAAAACTTCAATAACTGAATGAAATCTTTTTTTGGAATTGGGCAAAAAGGTTCGATAGTTGGCCAATTCTGTTCTAGGGTGAATAAAGTGTTCTCATAAGTGATATTTGTAAATAACAATACAATGTCCCAACTGATTAACACATAACTTTCTGGTATTAACTTGTTATTCATGAAAGATGAAAATTCAAAAGAATTGTTGATATAATAGATGTTATCTTTCTTGTAAGATCTAGTAAGAATATCTGTAATAAATTGTGAAATTTTCATATTCGGGGAATTCAATGTTGATATAATTGGTCTTAAACTCAATACTGGTTTATGTATCTTGGGAAGACCATAGAATTTACCTTGAATTCCTCTATAAAATGTCAGCATTGAAGCCATCTCATTGCCCAATATTTTCCTTTTTTTTTTAAATCTGAAATCAATTTATTTCCACGTGTCTGTTTGATATTTGTAGGATCACGGTCAAGGGTTATGTAATTGTTAGTGTTATTTAACAGTTCCATCGCTAATTCGTTATATTTGTTTTTCAACATTATAGTTGTAACATTACCTTTATCCGAAAAAGAACTACCAACTCTGGATGTTCTCTCAGAAATTTCTTTGTAATATTAAACATTTTCAAAATCGGTTGAGAATTTTTCGGGAATTATGGCCCAGATTCGTAATGATGTTAACAAATTTAGCTGTGAGGATATCTTTTTCTTTTTTGTTAACCCGATGGTTAAATACACTTTCTAGTTCAGCTAGTAATTTGGGTATCTGAATATCACATAACTGGGTTTTAAGCAGAATTTCTGTCCAAGTGATAAAATGGTTACAACTTCTTTAGGTAGTTCTGTTTCCGTGAGATTCTTCAACCAACCTGATTCTATATGAATATGAAAATCATTCTGCTTTGATAATTCTTTAAACTTTTTGATGTTTCTCATTTTTGTTGAATGAAATAATTTCTTTCAACGCCGCTTAATCATTATATCAAATAACAACCAATAGTGTTCAGACAATATCGTACAAATAAGACATTCCAATTTCTGTTGTCTAGTATTAAGAAAGTTGATATTCTTAATACAATTTTCAATTTCAAGATTGATAATATTATGTTTTAACTTGTCAATGAAGTCATTAGTCCTCTGTCTAGTGATTAAGTCACTGAAAACAATCAATTTTCCGACATGTTTTACGCTGTTATTGATGTGCTTTGGTATAATATCATCTTTCCTACATCTCAATAGGAATATTCTTCTGTTCTTCATGTTGGTTATCTTTCTGCTGTCATTTGAATACTCTCTCAATAAACTAACTACATCAAAACCGAAAATTCTCTCGATGTCTTCTAATAATCCCATAATTATGTAGTATTAATGTCGTTATTTGACTGTTCGAAAATATATATTTAGGATATCTTGGGAAATTCAGTCAAAACACACAGGAGACTCTTAATCCTTTAATCCTCAAGCTTTCAACAAACATATGTCATCTTCAGGAGAAGCTGAAAATTTTCAAAGTTATACATAGTTAGAGTATTGAATATTGATCGACAACATGAACATCAACATTTTAATAATGAAGAAAACAATAATATTGAGACAAACTCACCTATATTCGTTGTCCTTCCCTATGTAGAACGGTTTACTGATATACTTATACCGAGGGAGAAATTCAAGATCTCTTTGAAGAATGTTGGAAACAGTAAAGTCTATTTTTACAAGACTGAAAGATAAGACTAACACGATTCATCAGAGCAACGTCATTTATAATATTCCTTGTTCAGAATGTGATGGTGTGTACATCGGACAAACTCATACAAAGCTTAAACAGAGATTAGCACTTCATAGGAGTAATATCAATACGAATAAAGTTTCTTGCGCTTTATCAAAACATGCTTTGGAAAAAGGACACTCCTGATTGGAATAATGTTAAAATCTTGGACGAAGAGGATGATTTGAGAAAGAGGTTATTTTTGAAATGGTCAGAATTACGCAAGAAGAATATGCCATAAACAACAATTGCAATATTTCCAATTTGAGTTCCATATATTCACACCTCATCGATATCGATAAATTTTTGAGAACTCGATTTACAAGGTTTTCTCAGAGAGATTTTCAGCGATGATTACGACTTAAGGGCCCTTTCATATTAGGATTCGTGAATCGGATTCTCGTAGCCCAGATTCAAATGTTACGTTGCAGCAAATGGAACCTTTCAGATTACGATTCCGATTCTTTATAGCTTTGGGATTCTTGATTGCTCGGTTGACACGTTCTTGTGTTTTTGCTCCAGTAGCCGGATCCAAAACTTACGTTAGAACAAATTAACCTTTTCACATTAGGATTCAGATTCTTTATGAGCTTGCGATTCAAAAACATTTCGTCGATCGGTGTTTTCGGTCGCCGGAATTCTTTACGAAGCGCAATAACCAAAACAAATATGTGTTAAGTAATTTAATCCCGACTTGTTCTTCACATTTGTTCGTGTGTCTGTCATCAGAACATTGGAGATATGCCCTCCGCAAGGGATGAGTTATATTATTTTTTCCAAATAGGTTTTGGGGTATTGTAACAAACGACGATATCTTTTTCATCACGCTCTTGATTTATTTTATGTACCCAAGTTTTCCTATTTCTCTTTCTATTTTTCGTGAATAAATACCACAAACCTATTACTTCTAATTCATCCATGTTGCTCTTGTTAAACTCGCATAAGGAACGCAAATATGGGTAAATAATTATATGAGAGCCGAGCGCGTTAAGTGGAACAATAATAGAAATAGAGTGGGGTAACGCAACGTCAATCGTTCGAAATTCAGAATCTGTAATATGAAACTTGTCCCAGAACAGCAATTTCAGTAGCTTCCTGTTGACTACCCTTTCTGGTTCGTGCTTTACTCTGAGCTGCACCAGTTTCTCGATACTTTCCACAAGCAACAGAATGTCCTGGATTATTTTCCTTGGAAATTCTTGCATTATTTCTTTGCATTCTTCTCATTCCAGTAATACAACTCGATTAGTTAGAATTGAACAAACTATTCTCACTCACTTAAGGAGTATTGCTGAAGACCAAATTTAACTCTCACCTGGCAAGAAAAGATACCAGAAGTTGTCCTTAATAAATTCAGATGAAGTTCAATAATAGGATATCATATGGTTCACAAGGTTTTCCAGTAAAAGAAAAAATACGCAGAATGTTTGGATCGGGTTTGTTTCATTGTATGAGAGTGAATGGAGGATAATTCGAACATTTGATATGGATGGCTTTGAATTTTTCGCTCGATTCAAAATGAGTACACCATGAAGAAAATTTGTTTTATTCAAACAATTTTGATTTAAGAAATCAAAATATACATTATTGAAAAGAAAGTTACCAGATCTTTAAAATGATGTATCATTATTCGACTCCTATTACCTATTCAAAATCATGCGGTTGAGCGCCCCCTCGTTATGGGTTGTTTTTCTTAGACTCAAGTGTATTTCAAAATGTGTCCCCTCAAACATTATTGAACGTTTTTGATTCAATTCCGTTGATAGTGATAGAATGAGAAAGGCTTTTTCATTGAAACACCCTGTATAATTACCCGCCCTGAATCAACCCGACTTTTTCTCTAAGAGGGCACATGAGTACTGCCCCCTGCTGAAAATTGTAGATCCGGCCTGATAACGAATGTCGATTTTTCGTGATTAACATCTTACACAATAACCTCACTGTCGTGAATATAATTGCGTCAATACTCTAACTATGTATAACTTTGAAAATTTTCAAGCTTCTCCTGAAGATGACATCTATTTGTTGAAAGCTTGGAGGATTGAAGGATAAGAGTCTCCTGTGTGTTTTGACTGAATCTCCCAAGATATCCTTAAATATATATTTTCGAACAGTCAAATAACGACATTAATACTTCATTGAAGGATATCTTACCATAGTTCTCCGTGATATTGCATTCAATATGTCCTGAATGGCACAATTCACGGTTCTTATCAAATTCGAAACAGATTTCTCACATGAAACATCTGTTTCCCCAATGTTTCCGTTGTGACTGACATATTATCTTAGTGAAATAGTGATTATATGTAAGTCCATTCATTCTTCTTCTGGATTAAATCAAGACAGAGAAAGAGAAACAAAGAGAGCATTAATTGAATATTATGAAGCGGGCTTACAAGAAGTATCAGAAATAGATGAAGATAAGGAGAGCGAAAATTCAAAAATTAATATGAATGTCAAAATTTAAAATGAAAAATGAAGTTTAAATATTGAATATGAAATGGCTTTACAAGGAGATCGATTGACACTGTGCACATTTTTTTCAAATATCAATTTATTATTCTCGTAGTACGATATTATAGTTACCTAGATAATTTTATTAGTGGCGGTTATGCTCTCTGCCACAGATTTACGATTTTTATAGGTAGAAAAACTATAACTGATGGTATAGTTGGCGAGCCCCCTTTAGCTACGTCACTGGCTAGAAGGTCCCAAAACTATAGCACATATCGTTATAGAAATAGAAAAAGTAGGGTGCCATGAAACGATTTTGGTCGGATACAGCTAGGTCCTAAAAATTTTAAATGCTCGTTCTGAATAGTTAATTAATACAGCTTTCTTTACTCTCGAGACGTCGCGGACGTAAAATCTACCCATTTTCCGAAAAAAATTGCAAAACTAAATCGTGTCGCTCGAAAAACGTTTCTTTGTAATATCTCCTATTACTTCACGCATCGATTTATCACTTACACGAAAATATTCCAAGAAAAATTAGCTACGAATCGTTCGAAAAACGTAAGACCGTAGGAACAGCCGTTTTCGAGGAAAACGGCAGAAAATCGAGAAAATTCGAAAAATTCCCCTTGTATGCCGAAGGTATACTCTTCGGAGAAGTTCGAACGGACGCGTGGATACATCTAAAATGAAAGAGCCGGCCCGGCCTTGCAGGTTAGATATCAATGTATATACTTATCAAACGAACTGAATAAAAACTATAAAATTCGAAGATTCGCCTACCGATCACGTCCGGATGGATCGTCGTCGTTATTTCGAGTTCATTTAATTCGCATTTAGTTTGTTTTAATCCCCAAATTGATCGCTTATTAAGCCGGCGACTGACTATAGGCGAACGGCGTATTGTAATATTCGGGACGATTTTTGTTGCATTACGTGAAGTGGCGACTGACTTGAGCAGAACAGTTTTAACGAACGTTCGCCCCACATTTTCGGCCGTTCCGTTTGGAGTAATATTCCGCAACTTATCGACGATGTCGGACTTGCACGTGCCGCTTTTATTGTTATCGGCAATTCTTATAAAGCTCTGAAAAAAGAGCCAAACGTTGGTGGAATGCAGAATTATTCGCCCAGAGGAAAAAGGACAACGGGGCCACACTAATGACAATTTTGAAAAATCACGAAATCAGTGGTCAGTATCGGAACTTCGTTCGAATGAGCTCTACGCATTTTGAATATTTGGTTAATTTAATCGGACCAAAAGTATCAAACAAGATACTTCATTTAGAAAAGCAATATCAGTAGTAGAAAGATTAGCAGTGACCCTGCGATTTTATGCATCAGGTGATTCGTTCACCAGTCTGCAATATTTATTCAAAATTTCAAGAGAACGAATAGGGTTTATTGTTCAAGAAGTCAGTGAAGCTCTGACAGTGGAGTTAAAACATTACGTCAAGGTAAGAAAAAACTATTTATTAAAGTCATAAAAGTATCAAATCTTGAAATTCACATTCTCGCTTTGTTCTGTAATATATGTTTGCGGCGACATAATGTTGGGAATTCTCGTTGTTTGTTTCGAATTGATGCGGATCTGCAAGGCTATGATCATGTTACCGGACGATCTTGGTTTTGGCGTAAATCCGGCGGGCCGTAGGTAACGGACCATTTTATAAGTTACGACGTGATTTGGTTGATGAGAAAACGATGTTCGAAAAGAAAACGATTATTTTTGTCTTGAGGTGGTGTTTCGTCAGAGAGACCGATGCTGCATGGAGTCCGGAGACGGACTCCCGAGTGGAGATCGATGTGCGTTTTAAGTAGCATTGGGGCCGGAAGAGCGTTCCACCAATGGCAAGCGAGCGCGGAAGCAAAGGGGCGTGGTCTCTCGAAGGTTGGGTAAGAATTGTCAGAGTGTATGGTAACAGACTTCGTTTCTTGACAATTCTTACCCAAACGCAAAACGGGAACCTTGGTTTTATTACGTCAAATACATTACATGAAATGTGAAAAGAATAATAAAACAAAAGGTGACGAACAAATACAAAGATAACGGAACGAAACAGAAACAGAACTAAGTTCACTCGCGTAACTCGTGGAACCATGATTTCGCGCACTGGAGAGCTGGTGACGGCGCGAATGGCTCGGCTTCCCTGGATGAGGGGTGACGGATGGAACGGCTTCCGGACTCGGCTGCGGATGTTACTGTTGACCATTGGCAGCTCGATGGTAGGAGCAGAGGTTGGGGCGACGGGCTCTTGTCGGGCGCAAGAGTGACGGGACTTCGTGGACGACCATTGGGTGCTCGAGTACAGCGACGCGACTAGGACGGCTGGCTGGACGGTTGCAGCGGCGGCGTGCAAAGGGTGCTGCTTGGCACGACGGCAATGGGACGAAGCGTCAGCTGCTTGACCGCAGGAACGGAGGACGGCGTCGCCTTGTGCAGGCGGGGCTGCGAGTGACGTGCTGCTGGTGTGCAGTGGCCTTGGTCGACGGAGATCGTGTTCGGCTGGCGGGTGCAGCAACGAATATCGGTTTCGCACTGGGCGACGTGATGAAGGCAGCGGTCCGGTTCGATTGTTTGTTACGAGTTGAGGTTAACGAGTGCTCGTCTGCCAGGTGCAGCGACGGCGAACGGTGAATTAGTCTATGTGGATGCAGCAACGGATGACGAAAAGCAGCGATCGGCGACTGGGGTGCGATGCTCGACGAAGAGTAATTGGCTTGCAGGACAGCCAAGACGATGATTGGGCGCCACTGGGATTTTGGCTGGCAGTTCCCAGAACTGAAGGTAACCCGGGCGGATTACGGAGACGTCGGCTGGACGATGATCGACGGGCGAAAGAACGAAAAACGGCATCAAGTGATGTGGTCGAATTCGACTCGATTAATGTACGCCGGCGAAATGAGAATTTCGGTTTGTTGTTGGGTCGCGGATGTATGTTCGGGGAAGTCATCCGACTTCCATCAGTCTACGACGGTGTTACGTAGATAGCCCCACGTTGGGCGCCATTTGTTACCGGACGATCTTGGTTTGGCGTAAAATATCCGGCGGGCCGTAGGTAACGGACCATTTTATAAGTTGCGACGTGATTTGGTTGATGAGAAAACGATGTTCGAAAAGAAAACGATTATTTTTGTCTTGAGGTGGTGTTTCGTCAAGAGAGACCGATGCTGCATGGAGTCCGGAGACGAACTCCCCGAGTGGAGATCGAGGTGCGTTTAAGTAGCATTGGGGCCGGAAAGAGCGTTCCACCAATGGCAAGCGAGCGCGGACGCGGAAGCAAAGGGGGCGTGGTCTCTCTCGAAGGTTGGGTAAGAATTGTCAGAGTGTATGGTAACAATCACACTGCTCATCAGCATCAAAAATTATGTTTGTAATTGTTGAGTAATGATCCGTGACACCTCCAAGTAATTGTAAACCAGACGTAGTTAATAACGTTTTATTTTTGTTTCCAGTTACAAAAATATATGTTTTACAAAAAGGTACCTGTTGAGTAGAAGTGAAGATTAGAGTCAATTTAAAGCATGTGCGATTACAATTTTTCTTTTCAAATTTAACGTCTATTTATGTAACAGAAAAACATACCTTTCTGCTCCTTCAAATGTGCTTGTTTTGACAAGCAAAAAACCAACTGACAATTTCCTTCGATGGACAAATATAATTATTAAATTTGCAGATATAAAATCGGAGCACGTTCCGTCGCTTTACTTTCTTAGGTTAATCAGAGAACTAACTAACTGTTACTAATTTGTTACCAACTCACACATATTATGATTTAGTAATTTTCACTTCTACCAACTTAATTTCTTTTCATTTTTGACAGGTCCTATCACTTAACCTAACATTTGATTTAATCTCAACAGTAATTAACCGCTCCACTTTGCTCTTCAAAGGAGCTGGGTAAGTGCTTAATTTGTTTGCAACAAATACACCAAAATTTTCACATTCTCCAAGGGATGGTTTCGTAGCATTCTTTTTGCAACTGATTTGAGAAGACCATATGCCAACATCATTATATCTTCATGATTCTTCTTAAATTTTTGCTTTGCGGTGTTACGGGGTTATAATTTGATGACGTGCACGGTGTTTCTCCTCCTTCATCATTACATTCATCATCAACGTCAATCTGCAATGAGAATATATTTTTCATTACAGATACCACAGACATTTGAGGAATGGATGGACATTGTAAATCAATTTAATAATATCTGGAATTTTCCACATTGTCTTGGCGCTCTTGACGGAAAACACATCATTCTACAAGCTCCAATAAACAGCGAAAGTGAATTTTACAACTACAAGGGTTCTTTCAGTATTGGTGGACGCCAACTATAACTTTCTCTATGTTAATATCGGATGTCAAGGACGAATATCGGATGGCGGAGTATTTAGAAACAGCGAATTATATAGAAACACGGAAAATATTACAATGAACTTTCCACTTCTAACTGCCTTGTCACCAGCAAGACCATTGACGCCATATTATATAGTAGGTGACGCAGCTTTTCCTCTTTCGGAAAATTTAATGAAAGTGTATTCTGGAACTCACAACAAAGGAACAAAAGAAAGAATATTCAACTACAGATTATGTAGAGCAAGAAGAGTTGTTAGAATTTACAAAGCTTGTGTCAGACCCGTAATGACATACGCGGCGGAAACAAGAGCAGACACAGCTGAAACTAAAAGAATGGCACGGACAAACGAGATGCGAGTGTTGAGGGCAATCACAGGGAAACACATTGAGAGACCAGAGAAGAAGCGACGAGATCAGAAAGAATGCCAGATGGAGACATAGTTCGATGGACCCGCGCGAGAAGAAGGTTCTGGAATGAACATGTCTCACGTATGTCAGACGACAGAATAGCGAAAATCGCCAGAAACGGAGGGCCAGCATCCAAACGACCCGTAGGAGACCGCCAAAAAGGTGGAAGGACAGCTGGACCTCAACAACTCAAGAACGAGAGGAGGAAAGTGGGTGAAACAAGCTAGTAAGCTTTCGTAAAGAAGAAGAAGAAGAGGAGAAGAGTTGTTGAAAATTCCTTTGGCATATTATCGGCTGTTTTTGCGTTTTGAGGAAACCTATGCTGTTACAACCAGAGAAAGCTACGTGTGTTATTAACGCAATTGTATGTCTGCATAATTTCTTGAGACGAAACCATGAATCTGCATCGATATATTCCCCGTAGGAACTTTTGATGAAGATATTGAGGGAAATTTCAGACCTGGGTTATGGAGACAGGAATGTGATCAAGAAACATCATTTTACCCGTTGCTAAATCAACCAAGGAGAACGGCAACGGGGATTAAAAAATACGAGACTAAATCGCCAAATATTGCATAAATGAAGGATCCATTATTTGGCAAATGAATGATGTTCTGAAAATTGTAGGAGAATATTCCAATTTGAATGGCCTAATTATTAATGTTGTGACGAAGTGTTTTTTTACAACCAGATTGGTATAATATCGTCGGAAATTTTTATCGTGACCGGTGGGATAGAGAAGCGACGTCAGGGGATTTCTCTTCGAGAACATTCGATACTTTTGGAAAATGGCATGGTTGGCCAATGCGGGTTTCAGTTAGAGTCACGTGGGTAATGTCGGGGGAAACGATATAAAAGAAAATGATGAAGTGGGGTCCGGGCTTTTTGGTTGTTAAAAAGTTAGCGTGCGGGAGAGCGAATTTTGGATTTTAAGACGACGTGGCCATTTTTCTTTTGCTTTTTGGTTTTTCTTTCTATATCGGGTCGAAGCGAAAAACCGGCGACAGCACGGGAGTAAGTTAAATTGTTTGTGTGACAAGACACTCCCTGAATTGTCCGTCCGTTGCCCGCGATTGTTGTTTTGATTGCGGGAACTGAATATAAGTGTGATTTGGACCTGTAACATCTTTCATTTTCATACGCGAGAATCGTTCCGTGAGGCGAATCGGATTAAAGCCCCCTTTCGCTTGAAACACTCTTCACGATCGCTAATAGCTTAGATCGAATCGAACCCTTCTCCACTGAGCGTATCCGGGTACTTCGATTTGTATTGTGCATAGTATCGCGGCAAAACGGGACTTTGACAGGCCGAGCCCGTCGGGGAGAAAACCTCGCGTAAAAATCTGGCGCCCGAGGGTATTTGTGTGCGAAAATATTAGCGCCCCCGCGAACGATCGTTACAATGTTAATAAAACCAAGGGAATGATCGTGTCTACTAGATATAAACTATCAATGTTGGACGAAAGCAATTTTGAACTCAGATTGAAGGATGAGGTGATAGACTTAGTTAAAGAGTTTAAGTATTTGGGATGTATGTTAGATTCGACTTTGTCATTGGATGGCCATTTTCAATTCATTAAAAAGAAAATCTCAGAAGAAATTAAATTTTTCACAAGGGTGTCTGCAAACCTATCACAGTATGCACGAATCACGGTACTCAATTGTATAATTCAACCCCACTTTGACTATTGTGCAAGCTTGTTAAACTCCCTTGGTGCTACTAGATTGGCAGAATTGCAGAAGCTACAGAACAGAGCAATGCGTGTTATTTTGAGATGCAGCAGATATACACGAGTCTCTTTCATGCTGGACAGCTTGCAGTGGTTTACGGTGGAAAGGAGAATAAGGCTTATTACGATGCTTTTCATATTTAAGGTTTCTAAGGAATTATTTTACCTTCATACTTAAGTGAATTTTTGGTGTATAGGAGTCAAGTTCATGATTATCCTACAAGGTCTTCCGATACATTTGATTTGCCTCGTTGTACATTAACTGGTACACAAAAATTTCTTTGGTGCGGAGGTATAAAGGTGTACAACCAATTACCGGCAGAGATAAAAATTGTTCATCAGTTAAACTGTTTAGAAGGAAAGTGTCAGAGTTTCTCCGGATTGGAGCTGCAAAAGGTCTTTAGTTCTTTTTCTGTAAACTTAATTGTATTTAAAGTTACTATTATTTGGATTGGATGTAGATAATAATATTTGTGTTTTATTTTGGGTAATTATGTATTTTTTTTGAATGTTGATATTTTGCAATTAGGAGATATCCACTTATAATGAACAGTTTATTATCGGTCGTGTTATTATTTATTAGATGATATCGGGTTTCTCTCTTCACAAACATATCTCTCGAGCTGACTGTTCAAATAATTGAAGAAAACTGGGATTCAATATCAAGAACCACTCCGATTCGCAAAGAAGATTTTCTTGAAGTCATCAAGTTCCTTTTTGAATCAAATTATTTCATATACAATGGCAAGTTCTACCGTCAACTGTTCGGATGTCCTATGGGCAGTTGCTTAAGTCCCATCATTGCCAATCTCTCGATGAACAAACTACTGATGGAATCTGTTTCTAAATTATCGTTCCAGTTACCTTCCCTTTATCACTATGTCGATGACGTCATCACAGCAATCCCACATGGAAAAGAAAATGAAATCTTGAATGTCTTCAACAGCTTCGACGAACACATAAAATTCACTTTAGAGAAGAAACGAATTTTTCAGTTCCGTTTCTGGACACATTAGTTATTCGAACCTCAAACAACATTATAAAATTAGATTGGTACAAGAAGCCGTGCAGTTCTGATCGATACATCAACAATCTTTCGTATCAACATCCGAGCATAAAATCGAACATGATCATCAATATGAAGAATCGTATAAACAATATAACACACCCAGATTACCTAAAAGTGCTTTGGAAAGATTTATGTTAATGATGGAAGGGAATGGTTACAACAGAAATTATTTGAAGAAATTGATTTTGGTGAAAAACGTTGAGAGAAAGGAGAATTTTGGACGTTCAGCAACATTTTATCACTTTACCTTATACCATTGGCCTTTCTGATGAGCTGAGAAAATTATTCAAGAAATATTCAAATATTAATATCTCCAATTCAAATTTAGTAACACTAAAACCTTTATTCCACCAACAAAAGATGTTTTTCCGAAAATGAAATTGAAGAATACAGTGTACAAAATCGACTGTCAACATTGTTCATTAAGTTATATTGGTCAAACTTCCCAAGCATTAAAGAAACGTTTAGCTTTGCATAAGAGCGACGCAAGGCTGAGACCAGAAAGGTGTGCGTTAGGTGAACATGTTCGTAGGACTGGTCATGCTATGAAATTTGAAGATGTAACCTTTATTCCACCAACAAAAGATGTTTTTCCGAAAATGAAATTGAAGAATACAGTGTACAAAATCGACTGTCAACATTGTTCATTAAGTTATATTGGTCAAACTTCCAAGCATTAAAGAAACGTTTAGCTTTGCATAAGAGCGACGCAAGGCTGAGACCAGAAAGGTGTGCGTTAGGTGAACATGTTCGTAGGACTGGTCATGCTATGAAATTTGAAGATGTAACGATCCTAGAAAAGAAGACAAATATAAGAAGAGACTTTTCCTTGAGATGTGTCACATAGATCAACATCAAACTGTGAATAAGAAGACTGACACAAATAATCTCAGCAACATCTATAGTTTTCTTCTGAAATGCGACAAGAGTAGAACTGGACCTGTTTGAATTGTTTTTCTAGTTGGCATTGTTTAATTATTTGTAGTTAGCACATTGAAATTTTAATTTGCACTCGTCAATCATCTCCCGATGAGGTTCGAATTTCGAACGAAATATAGAGTTTTATAAAGAAAGCGATTTTTAATTACTGGTCGAATACCCGATATCATCTAATATCCACTTATATATTATTGATTTGTAAATATTCAATTGAGTATTGTTTATTAATTGATTTAAATTTAATTTGTTATATATATTAGGAAATCCTATTGATGAATAAATATTATTATTATATTAAAACAAATATGCTTTCTGTACTTTTTCGCGGTATATTTCGATTCGACAGAAAATGTATTGTCTCGAATGCAAACCAATTACTTTTATATACTTCATTAGTTCCTGAAAAGGAATGATTATTCTAATTTTTCATCGAAAATGTAAAATCATGTATTTTTAATATTCGTTAAAATTTGATTCATAAAAAGTTGATATTTTCAATAACTTACCTTTTCTGGTCCCTTCTCTTTTGATATCCTCATTTTCCCTTCGGAATGAAGCGAGAATACTTGACATTTTCTTCTTACATTCCTCCAGCGATAATTCGAATTCTTGAGTTACTTCTTGCCAGGCATCGGGTTTTTAATTTTAGTATAACAATTTGGATCATTTGAATTCCACAATACAGTTTTCATTTTATAACTCTCGATAAAACTAATGATTTTTTCCTGCGACCAAACCATTGTACGTATTCGAAGCGATATCACAGCATATAAACAAAACAGCAGATCGACTCTAGGTGGAAGGGAACTTCGCGCAAATCCTATTGCGCATATCCTAAATGGTTGCGACTGTCAGTGACGCTTCAG
>JAIFOV010000283.1:0-24543 GCA_020654155.1 Novius pumilus
TATTTTAATACAATGGGATATTTATCAAAAATTTACATGAACACCGATTTGCAGTCAGTACCCGCATTCACATTCTGATTTCAAGTCAGTGTGTGTTTGGATTGAAACAATCTATATTGTTGACATTATCGTAACTTGAATAAAACTTAAGTAACGAAACTCTGGAAATCCGTTAGAATAATTTACAAAAATTGATGTGCTGGTAGAACTCGTTTTCGAATTCTGACTTCAATTCGGTAATCTATTGTAATACAATGGGATATTTATCAAAAATTTACATGAACACCGATTTGCAGTCAGTACCCGCATTCACATTCTGATTTCAAGTCAGTGTGTGTTTGGATTGAAACAATCTATATTGTTGACATTATCGTAACTTGAATAAAACTTAAGTAACGAAACTCTGGAAATCCGTTAGAATAATTTACAAAAATTGATGTGCTGGTAGAACTCGTTTTCGAATTCTGACTTCAATTCGGTAATCTATTTTAATACAATGGGATATTTATCAAAAATTTACATGAACACCGATTTGCAGTCAGTACCCGCATTCACATTCTGATTTCAAGTCAGTGTGTGTTTGGATTGAAACAATCTATATTGTTGACATTATCGTAACTTGAATAAAACTTAAGTAACGAAACTCTGGAAATCCGTTAGAATAATTTACAAAAATTGATGTGCTGGTAGAACTCGTTTTCGAATTCTGACTTCAATTCGGTAATCTATTTTAATACAATGGGATATTTATCAAAAATTTACATGAACACCGATTTGCAGTCAGTACCCGCATTCACATTCTGATTTCAAGTCAGTGTGTGTTTGGATTGAAACAATCTATATTGTTGACATTATCGTAACTTGAATAAAACTTAAGTAACGAAACTCTGGAAATCCGTTAGAATAATTTACAAAAATTGATGTGCTGGTAGAACTCGTTTTCGAATTCTGACTTCAATTCTGTAATCTATTGTAATACAATGAGATATTTATCAAAAATTTACATGAACACCGATTTGCAGTCAGTACCCGCATTCACATTCTGATTTCAAGTCAGTGTGTGTTTGGATTGAAACAATCTATATTGTTGACATTATCGTAACTTGAATAAAACTTAAGTAACGAAACTCTGGAAATCCGTTAGAATAATTTACAAAAATTGATGTGCTGGTAGAACTCGTTTTCGAATTCTGACTTCAATTCGGTAATCTATTGTAATACAATGGGATATTTATCAAAAATTTACATGAACACCGATTTGCAGTCAGTACCCGCATTCACATTCTGATTTCAAGTCAGTGTGTGTTTGGATTGAAACAATCTATATTGTTGACATTATCGTAACTTGAATAAAACTTAAGTAACGAAACTCTGGAAATCCGTTAGAATAATTTACAAAAATTGATGTGCTGGTAGAACTCGTTTTCGAATTCTGACTTCAATTCGGTAATCTATTTTAATACAATGGGATATTTATCAAAAATTTACATGAACACCGATTTGCAGTCAGTACCCGCATTCACATTCTGATTTCAAGTCAGTGTGTGTTTGGATTGAAACAATCTATATTGTTGACATTATCGTAACTTGAATAAAACTTAAGTAACGAAACTCTGGAAATCCGTTAGAATAATTTACAAAAATTGATGTGCTGGTAGAACTCGTTTTCGAATTCTGACTTCAATTCTGTAATCTATTGTAATACAATGAGATATTTATCAAAAATTTACATGAACACCGATTTGCAGTCAGTACCCGCATTCACATTCTGATTTCAAGTCAGTGTGTGTTTGGATTGAAACAATCTATATTGACATTATCGTAACATTATCTTAAGTAACGAAACTCTGAAATCCGTTAGAATAATTTACAAAAATTGATGTGCTGGTAGAACTCGTTTTCGAATTCTGGTAATCTATTTTAATACAATGGGATATTTATCAAAAATTTACATGAACACCGATTTGCAGTCAGTACCCGCATTCACATTCTGATTTCAAGTCAGTGTGTGTTTGGATTGAAACAATCTATATTGTTGACATTATCGTAACTTGAATAAAACTTAAGTAACGAAACTCTGGAAATCCGTTAGAATAATTTACAAAAATTGATGTGCTGGTAGAACTCGTTTTCGAATTCTGACTTCAATTCGGTAATCTATTTTAATACAATGGGATATTTATCAAAAATTTACATGAACACCGATTTGCAGTCAGTACCCGCATTCACATTCTGATTTCAAGTCAGTGTGTGTTTGGATTGAAACAATCTATATTGTTGACATTATCGTAACTTGAATAAAACTTAAGTAACGAAACTCTGGAAATCCGTTAGAATAATTTACAAAAATTGATGTGCTGGTAGAACTCGTTTTCGAATTCTGACTTCAATTCTGTAATCTATTGTAATACAATGGGATATTTATCAAAAATTTACATGAACACCGATTTGCAGTCAGTACCCGCATTCACATTCTGATTTCAAGTCAGTGTGTGTTTGGATTGAAACAATCTATATTGTTGACATTATCGTAACTTGAATAAAACTTAAGTAACGAAACTCTGGAAATCCGTTAGAATAATTTACAAAAATTGATGTGCTGGTAGAACTCGTTTTCGAATTCTGACTTCAATTCGGTAATCTATTTTAATACAATGGGATATTTATCAAAAATTTACATGAACACCGATTTGCAGTCAGTACCCGCATTCACATTCTGATTTCAAGTCAGTGTGTGTTTGGATTGAAACAATCTATATTGTTGACATTATCGTAACTTGAATAAAACTTAAGTAACGAAACTCTGGAAATCCGTTAGAATAATTTACAAAAATTGATGTGCTGGTAGAACTCGTTTTCGAATTCTGACTTCAATTCTGTAATCTATTGTAATACAATGAGATATTTATCAAAAATTTACATGAACACCGATTTGCAGTCAGTACCCGCATTCACATTCTGATTTCAAGTCAGTGTGTGTTTGGATTGAAACAATCTATATTGTTGACATTATCGTAACTTGAATAAAACTTAAGTAACGAAACTCTGGAAATCCGTTAGAATAATTTACAAAAATTGATGTGCTGGTAGAACTCGTTTTCGAATTCTGACTTCAATTCGGTAATCTATTGTAATACAATGGGATATTTATCAAAAATTTACATGAACACCGATTTGCAGTCAGTACCCGCATTCACATTCTGATTTCAAGTCAGTGTGTGTTTGGATTGAAACAATCTATATTGTTGACATTATCGTAACTTGAATAAAACTTAAGTAACGAAACTCTGGAAATCCGTTAGAATAATTTACAAAAATTGATGTGCTGGTAGAACTCGTTTTCGAATTCTGACTTCAATTCGGTAATCTATTGTAATACAATGGGATATTTATCAAAAATTTACATGAACACCGATTTGCAGTCAGTACCCGCATTCACATTCTGATTTCAAGTCAGTGTGTGTTTGGATTGAAACAATCTATATTGTTGACATTATCGTAACTTGAATAAAACTTAAGTAACGAAACTCTGGAAATCCGTTAGAATAATTTACAAAAATTGATGTGCTGGTAGAACTCGTTTTCGAATTCTGACTTCAATTCTGTAATCTATTGTAATACAATGGGATATTTATCAAAAATTTACATGAACACCGATTTGCAGTCAGTACCCGCATTCACATTCTGATTTCAAGTCAGTGTGTGTTTGGATTGAAACAATCTATATTGTTGACATTATCGTAACTTGAATAAAACTTAAGTAACGAAACTCTGGAAATCCGTTAGAATAATTTACAAAAATTGATGTGCTGGTAGAACTCGTTTTCGAATTCTGACTTCAATTCTGTAATCTATTTTAATACAATGGGATATTTATCAAAAATTTACATGAACACCGATTTGCAGTCAGTACCCGCATTCACATTCTGATTTCAAGTCAGTGTGTGTTTGGATTGAAACAATCTATATTGTTGACATTATCGTAACTTGAATAAAACTTAAGTAACGAAACTCTGGAAATCCGTTAGAATAATTTACAAAAATTGATGTGCTGGTAGAACTCGTTTTCGAATTCTGACTTCAATTCGGTAATCTATTTTAATACAATGGGATATTTATCAAAAATTTACATGAACACCGATTTGCAGTCAGTACCCGCATTCACATTCTGATTTCAAGTCAGTGTGTGTTTGGATTGAAACAATCTATATTGTTGACATTATCGTAACTTGAATAAAACTTAAGTAACGAAACTCTGGAAATCCGTTAGAATAATTTACAAAAATTGATGTGCTGGTAGAACTCGTTTTCGAATTCTGACTTCAATTCTGTAATCTATTGTAATACAATGGGATATTTATCAAAAATTTACATGAACACCGATTTGCAGTCAGTACCCGCATTCACATTCTGATTTCAAGTCAGTGTGTGTTTGGATTGAAACAATCTATATTGTTGACATTATCGTAACTTGAATAAAACTTAAGTAACGAAACTCTGGAAATCCGTTAGAATAATTTACAAAAATTGATGTGCTGGTAGAACTCGTTTTCGAATTCTGACTTCAATTCGGTAATCTATTTAATACAATGGGATATTTATCAAAAATTTACATGAACACCGATTTGCAGTCAGTACCCGCATTCACATTCTGATTTCAAGTCAGTGTGTGTTTGGATTGAAACAATCTATATTGTTGACATTATCGTAACTTGAATAAACTTAAGTAACGAAACTCTGGAAATCCGTTAGAATAATTTACAAAAATTGATGTGCTGGTAGAACTCGTTTTCGAATTCTGACTTCAATTCGGTAATCTATTTTAATACAATGGGATATTTATCAAAAATTTACATGAACACCGATTTGCAGTCAGTACCCGCATTCACATTCTGATTTCAAGTCAGTGTGTGTTTGGATTGAAACAATCTATATTGTTGACATTATCGTAACTTGAATAAAACTTAAGTAACGAAACTCTGGAAATCCGTTAGAATAATTTACAAAAATTGATGTGCTGGTAGAACTCGTTTTCGAATTCTGACTTCAATTCTGTAATCTATTGTAATACAATGAGATATTTATCAAAAATTTACATGAACACCGATTTGCAGTCAGTACCCGCATTCACATTCTGATTTCAAGTCAGTGTGTGTTTGGATTGAAACAATCTATATTGTTGACATTATCGTAACTTGAATAATACTTAAGTAACGAAACTCTGGAAATCCGTTAGAATAATTTACAAAAATTGATGTGCTGGTAGAACTCGTTTTCGAATTCTGACTTCAATTCGGTAATCTATTGTAATACAATGGGATATTTATCAAAAATTTACATGAACACCGATTTGCAGTCAGTACCCGCATTCACATTCTGATTTCAAGTCAGTGTGTGTTTGGATTGAAACAATCTATATTGTTGACATTATCGTAACTTGAATAAAACTTAAGTAACGAAACTCTGGAAATCCGTTAGAATAATTTACAAAAATTGATGTGCTGGTAGAACTCGTTTTCGAATTCTGACTTCAATTCGGTAATCTATTTAATACAATGGGATATTTATCAAAAATTTACATGAACACCGATTTGCAGTCAGTACCCGCATTCACATTCTGATTTCAAGTCAGTGTGTGTTTGGATTGAAACAATCTATATTGTTGACATTATCGTAACTTGAATAAAACTTAAGTAACGAAACTCTGGAAATCCGTTAGAATAATTTACAAAAATTGATGTGCTGGTAGAACTCGTTTTCGAATTCTGACTTCAATTCTGTAATCTATTGTAATACAATGGGATATTTATCAAAAATTTACATGAACACCGATTTGCAGTCAGTACCCGCATTCACATTCTGATTTCAAGTCAGTGTGTGTTTGGATTGAAACAATCTATATTGTTGACATTATCGTAACTTGAATAAAACTTAAGTAACGAAACTCTGGAAATCCGTTAGAATAATTTACAAAAATTGATGTGCTGGTAGAACTCGTTTTCGAATTCTGACTTCAATTCTGTAATCTATTGTAATACAATGGGATATTTATCAAAAATTTACATGAACACCGATTTGCAGTCAGTACCCGCATTCACATTCTGATTTCAAGTCAGTGTGTGTTTGGATTGAAACAATCTATATTGTTGACATTATCGTAACTTGAATAAAACTTAAGTAACGAAACTCTGGAAATCCGTTAGAATAATTTACAAAAATTGATGTGCTGGTAGAACTCGTTTTCGAATTCTGACTTCAATTCGGTAATCTATTGTAATACAATGGGATATTTATCAAAAATTTACATGAACACCGATTTGCAGTCAGTACCCGCATTCACATTCTGATTTCAAGTCAGTGTGTGTTTGGATTGAAACAATCTATATTGTTGACATTATCGTAACTTGAATAAAACTTAAGTAACGAAACTCTGGAAATCCGTTAGAATAATTTACAAAAATTGATGTGCTGGTAGAACTCGTTTTCGAATTCTGACTTCAATTCGGTAATCTATTTTAATACAATGGGATATTTATCAAAAATTTACATGAACACCGATTTGCAGTCAGTACCCGCATTCACATTCTGATTTCAAGTCAGTGTGTGTTTGGATTGAAACAATCTATATTGTTGACATTATCGTAACTTGAATAAAACTTAAGTAACGAAACTCTGGAAATCCGTTAGAATAATTTACAAAAATTGATGTGCTGGTAGAACTCGTTTTCGAATTCTGACTTCAATTCGGTAATCTATTTTAATACAATGGGATATTTATCAAAAATTTACATGAACACCGATTTGCAGTCAGTACCCGCATTCACATTCTGATTTCAAGTCAGTGTGTGTTTGGATTGAAACAATCTATATTGTTGACATTATCGTAACTTGAATAAAACTTAAGTAACGAAACTCTGGAAATCCGTTAGAATAATTTACAAAAATTGATGTGCTGGTAGAACTCGTTTTCGAATTCTGACTTCAATTCTGTAATCTATTGTAATACAATGAGATATTTATCAAAAATTTACATGAACACCGATTTGCAGTCAGTACCCGCATTCACATTCTGATTTCAAGTCAGTGTGTGTTTGGATTGAAACAATCTATATTGTTGACATTATCGTAACTTGAATAAAACTTAAGTAACGAAACTCTGGAAATCCGTTAGAATAATTTACAAAAATTGATGTGCTGGTAGAACTCGTTTTCGAATTCTGACTTCAATTCGGTAATCTATTGTAATACAATGGGATATTTATCAAAAATTTACATGAACACCGATTTGCAGTCAGTACCCGCATTCACATTCTGATTTCAAGTCAGTGTGTGTTTGGATTGAAACAATCTATATTGTTGACATTATCGTAACTTGAATAAAACTTAAGTAACGAAACTCTGGAAATCCGTTAGAATAATTTACAAAAATTGATGTGCTGGTAGAACTCGTTTTCGAATTCTGACTTCAATTCGGTAATCTATTGTAATACAATGGGATATTTATTAAAAATTTACATGAACACCGATTTGCAGTCAGTACCCGCATTCACATTCTGATTTCAAGTCAGTGTGTGTTTGGATTGAAACAATCTATATTGTTGACATTATCGTAACTTGAATAACTTAAGTAACGAAACTCTGGAAATCCGTTAGAATAATTTACAAAAATTGATGTGCTGGTAGAACTCGTTTTCGAATTCTGACTTCAATTCGGTAATCTATTTTAATACAATGATATTTATCAAAAAATTTACATGAACACCGATTTGCAGTCAGTACCCGCATTCACATTCTGATTTCAAGTCAGTGTGTGTTTGGATTGAAACAATCTATATTGTTGACATTATCGTAACTTGAATAAACTTAAGTAAGAAACTCTGGAAATCCGTTAGAATAATTTACAAAAATTGATGTGCTGGTAGAACTCGTTTTCGAATTCTGACTTCAATTCGGTAATCTATTGTAATACAATGGGATATTTATTAAAATTTACATGAACACCGATTTGCAGTCAGTACCCGCATTCATATTCTGATTTCAAGTCAGTGTGTGTTTGGATTGAAACAATCTATATTGTTGACATTATCGTAACTTGAATAAAACTTAAGTAACGAAACTCTGGAAATCCGTTAGAATAATTTACAAAAATTGATGTGCTGGTAGAACTCGTTTTCGAATTCTGACTTCAATTCGGTAATCTATTTTAATACAATGGGATATTTATCAAAAATTTTCATGAACACCGATTTGCAGTCAGTACCCGCATTCACATTCTGATTTCAAGTCAGTGTGTGTTTGGATTGAAACAATCTATATTGTTGACATTATCGTAACTTGAATAATACTTAAGTAACGAAACTCTGGAAATCCGTTAGAATAATTTACAAAAATTGATGTGCTGGGAGAACTCGTTTTCGAATTCTGACTTCCATTCGGTAATCTATTTTAATACAATGGGATATTTATTAAAAATTTACATGAACACCGATTTGCAGTCAGTACCTGCATTCACATTCTGATTTCAAGTCAGTGTGTGTTTGGATTGAAACAATCTATATTGTTGACATTATCGTAACTTGAATAATACTTAAGTAACGAAACTCTGGAAATCCGTTAGAATAATTTACAAAAATTGATGTGCTGGTAGAACTTGTTTTCGAATTCTGACTTCAATTCGGTAATCTATTGTAATACAATGGGATATTTATCAAAAATTTACATGAACACCGATTTGCAGTCAGTACCCGCATTCACATTCTGATTTCAAGTCAGTGTGTGTTTGGATTGAAACAATCTATATTGTTGACATTATCGTAACTTGAATAATACTTAAGTAACGAAACTCTGGAAATCCGTTAGAATAATTTACAAAAATTGATATGCTGGTAGAACTTGTTTTCGAATTTTGACTTCAATTCGGTAATCTATTTTAATACAATGGGATATTTATCAAAAAATTTACATGAACACCGATTTGCAGTCAGTACCCGCATTCACATTCTGATTTCAAGTCAGTGTGTTTGGATTGAAACAATCTATATTGTTGACATTATCGTAACTTGAATAAAACTTAAGTAACGAAACTCTGGAAATCCGTTAGAATAATTTACAAAAATTGATGTGCTGGTAGAACTCGTTTTCGAATTCTGACTTCAATTCTGTAATCTATTGTAATACAATGAGATATTTATCAAAAAATTTACATGAACACCGATTTGCAGTCAGTACCCGCATTCACATTCTGATTTCAAGTCAGTGTGTGTTTGGATTGAAACAATCTATATTGTTGACATTATCGTAACTTGAATAATATTTAAGTAACGAAACTCTGGAAATCCGTTAGAATAATTTACAAAAATTGATGTGCTGGTAGAACTCGTTTTCGAATTCTGACTTCAATTCGGTAATCTATTGTAATACAATGGGATATTTATTAAAAAATTTACATGAACACCGATTTGCAGTCAGTACCCGCATTCACATTCTGATTTCAAGTCAGTGTGTGTTTGGATTGAAACAATCTATATTGTTGACATTATCGTAACTTGCATAAAACTTAAGTAACGAAACTCTGGAAATCCGTTAGAATAATTTACAAAAATTGATGTGCTGGTAGAACTCGTTTTCGAATTCTGACTTCAATTCGGTAATCTATTGTAATACAATGGATATTTATCAAAAAATTTACATGAACACCGATTTGCAGTCAGTACCCGCATTCACATTCTGATTTCAAGTCAGTGTGTGTTTGGATTGAAACAATCTATATTGTTGACATTATCGTAACTTGCATAAAACTTAAGTAACGAAACTCTGGAAATCCGTTAGAATAATTTACAAAAATTGATGTGCTGGTAGAACTCGTTTTCGAATTCTGACTTCAATTCTGTAATCTATTGTAATACAATGGGATATTTATCAAAAATTTACATGAACACCGATTTGCAGTCAGTACCCGCATTCACATTCTGATTTCAAGTCAGTGTGTGTTTGGATTGAAACAATCTATATTGTTGACATTATCGTAACTTGAATAATACTTAAGTAACGAAACTCTGGAAATCCGTTAGAATAATTTACAAAAATTGATGTGCTGGTAGAACTCGTTTTCGAATTCTGACTTCAATTCGGTAATCTATTGTAATACAATGGGATATTTATCAAAAATTTACATGAACACCGATTTGCAGTCAGTACCCGCATTCACATTCTGATTTCAAGTCAGTGTGTGTTTGGATTGAAACAATCTATATTGTTGACATTATCGTAACTTGCATAAAACTTAAGTAACGAAACTCTGGAAATCCGTTAGAATAATTTACAAAAATTGATGTGCTGGTAGAACTCGTTTTCGAATTCTGACTTCAATTCTGTAATCTATTTTAATACAATGGGATATTTATTAAAAATTTACATGAACACCGATTTGCAGTCAGTACCCGCATTCACATTCTGATTTCAAGTCAGTGTGTGTTTGGATTGAAACAATCTATATTGTTGACATTATCGTAACTTGAATAATACTTAAGTAACGAAACTCTGGAAATCCGTTAGAATAATTTACAAAAATTGATGTGCTGGTAGAACTCGTTTTCGAATTCTGACTTCAATTCGGTAATCTATTGTAATACAATGGGATATTTATCAAAAAATTTACATGAACACCGATTTGCAGTCAGTAGTACCGCATTCACATTCTGATTTCAAGTCAGTGTGTGTTTGGATTGAAACAATCTATATTGTTGACATTATCGTAACTTGAATAAAACTTAAGTAACGAAACTCTGGAAATCCGTTAGAATAATTTACAAAAATTGATGTGCTGGTAGAACTTGTTTTCGAATTCTGACTTCAATTCGGTAATCTATTGTAATACAATGGGATATTTATCAAAAAATTTACATGAACACCGATTTGCAGTCAGTACCCGCATTCACATTCTGATTTCAAGTCAGTGTGTGTTTGGATTGAAACAATCTATATTGTTGACATTATCGTAACTTGAATAATACTTAAGTAACGAAACTCTGGAAATCCGTTAGAATAATTTACAAAAATTGATGTGCTGGTAGAACTCGTTTTCGAATTCTGACTTCAATTCTGTAATCTATTGTAATACAATGAGATATATTATCAAAAATTGACATTGACACCGATTTGCAGTCAGTACCCGCATTCACATTCTGATTTCAAGTCAGTGTGTGTTTGGATTGAAACAATCTATATTGTTGACATTATCGTAACTTGAATAATACTTAAGTAACGAAACTCTGGAAATCCGTTAGAATAATTTACAAAAATTGATGTGCTGGTAGAACTCGTTTTCGAATTCTGACTTCAATTCTGTAATCTATTTTAATACAATGAGATATTTATCAAAAATTTACATGAACACCGATTTGCAGTCAGTACCCGCATTCACATTCTGATTTCAAGTCAGTGTGTGTTGGATTGAAACAATCTATATTATTGACATTATCGTACTTGAATAATACTATTTAAGTAACGAAACTCTGGAAATCCGTTAGAATAATTTACAAAAATTGATGTGCTGGTAGAACTGTTTTCGAATTCTGACTTCAATTCTGTAATCTATTTTAATACAATGAGATATTTATTAAAAATTTACATGAACACCGATTTGCAGTCAGTACCCGCATTCACATTCTGATTTCAAGTCAGTGTGTGTTTGGATTGAAACAATCTATATTGTTGACATTATCGTAACTTGAATAATCCTTAAGTAACGAAAGTCTGGAAATCCGTTAGAATAATTTACAAAAATTGATGTGCTGGTAGAACTCGTTTTCGAATTCTGACTTCAATTCGGTAATCTATTTTAATACAATGGGATATTTATTAAAAATTTACATGAACACCGATTTGCAGTCAGTACCCGCATTCACATTCTGATTTCAAGTCAGTGTGTGTCTGGATTGAAACAATCTTTATTGTTGACATTATCGTAACTTGCATAAAACTTAAGTAACGAAACTCTGGAAATCCGTTAGAATAATTTACAAAAATTGATGTGCTGGTAGAACTCGTTTTCGAATTCTGACTTCAATTCGGTAATCTATTGTAATACAATGGGATATTTATCAAAAATTTACATGAACACCGATTTGCAGTCAGTACCCGCATTCACATTCTGATTTCAAGTCAGTGTGTGTTTGGATTGAAACAATCTATATTGTTGACATTATCGTAACTTGCATAATACTTAAGTAACGAAACTCTGGAAATCCGTTAGAATAATTTACAAAAATTGATGTGCTGGTAGAACTCGTTTTCGAATTCTGACTTCAATTCGGTAATCTATTGTAATACAATGGGATATTTATTAAAAAATTTACATGAACACCGATTTGCAGTCAGTACCCGCATTCACATTCTGATTTCAAGTCAGTGTGTGTTTGGATTGAAACAATCTATATTGTTGACATTATCGTAACTTGCATAAAACTTAAGTAACGAAACTCTGGAAATCCGTTAGAATAATTTACAAAATTGATGTGCTGGTAGAACTCGTTTTCGAATTCTGACTTCAATTCGGTAATCTATTTTAATACAATGGGATATTTATCAAAAATTTACATGAACACCGATTTGCAGTCAGTACCCGCATTCACATTCTGATTTCAAGTCAGTGTGTGTTTGGATTGAAACAATCTATATTGTTGACATTATCGTAACTTGCATAATACTTAAGTAACGAAACTCTGGAAATCCGTTAGAATAATTTACAAAAATTGATGTGCTGGTAGAACTCGTTTTCGAATTCTGACTTCAATTCGGTAATCTATTGTAATACAATGAGATATTTATCAAAAAATTTACATGAACACCGATTTGCAGTCAGTACCCGCATTCACATTCTGATTTCAAGTCAGTGTGTGTTTGGATTGAAACAATCTATATTTGACATTATCGTAACTTGAATAATATTTAAGTAACGAAACTCTGGAAATCCGTTAGAATAATTTACAAAAATTGATGTGCTGGTAGAACTCGTTTTCGAATTCTGACTTCAATTCGGTAATCTATTGTAATACAATGGGATATTTATTAAAAAATTTACATGAACACCGATTTGCAGTCAGTACCCGCATTCACATTCTGATTTCAAGTCAGTGTGTGTTTGGATTGAAACAATCTATATTGTTGACATTATCGTAACTTGCATAAAACTTAAGTAACGAAACTCTGGAAATCCGTTAGAATAATTTACAAAAATTGATGTGCTGGTAGAACTCGTTTTCGAATTCTGACTTCAATTCGGTAATCTATTGTAATACAATGGGATATTTATCAAAAATTTACATGAACACCGATTTGCAGTCAGTACCCGCATTCACATTCTGATTTCAAGTCAGTGTGTGTTTGGATTGAAACAATCTATATTGTTGACATTATCGTAACTTGCATAAAACTTAAGTAACGAAACTCTGGAAATCCGTTAGAATAATTTACAAAAATTGATGTGCTGGTAGAACTCGTTTTCGAATTCTGACTTCAATTCGGTAATCTATTTTAATACAATGAGATATTTATCAAAAAATTTACATGAACACCGATTTGCAGTCAGTACCCGCATTCACATTCTGATTTCAAGTCAGTGTGTGTCTGGATTGAAACAATCTATATTGTTGACATTATCGTAACTTGAATAAATCTTAAGTAACGAAACTCTGAAAATCCGTTAGAATAATTTACAAAAATTGATGTGCTCGTTTTCGAATTCTGACTTCAATTCGGTAATCTATTCTAATTCAATGGGATGTTCATTAAAAATTTACATAAACACCGATTTGAAGTCAGTACCTGCATTCACATTCTGGTTTCAAGTCAGTGTGTATTTGGATTGAAACAATCTATATTGTTGACATTATCGTAACTTGCATAAAACTTAAGTAACGAAACTCTGGAAATCCGTTAGAATAATTTACAAAAATTGATGTGCTGGTAGAACTCGTTTTCGAATTCTGACTTCAATTCGGTAATCTATTGTAATACAATGAGATATTTATCAAAAAATTCACATGAACACCGATTTGCAGTCAGTACCCGCATTCACATTCTGATTTCAAGTCAGTGTGTGTTTGGATTGAAACAATCTATATTGTTGACATTATCGTAACTTGCATAAAACTTAAGTAACGAAACTCTGGAAATCCGTTAGAATAATTTACAAAAATTGATGTGCTGGTAGAACTCGTTTTCGAATTCTGACTTCAATTCTGTAATCTATTGTAATACAATGAGATATTTATCAAAAAATTTACATGAACACCGATTTGCAGTCAGTACCCGCATTCACATTCTGATTTCAAGTCAGTGTGTTTGGATTGAAACAATCTATATTATTGACATTATCGTAGCTTGAATAATATTTAAGTAACGAAACTGACTTCAATTCGGTAATCTATTTTAATACAATGGGATATTTATCAAAAAATTTACATGAACACCGATTTGCAGTCAGTACCCGCATTCACATTCTGATTTCAAGTCAGTGTGTGTTTGGATTGAAACAATCTATATTGTTGACATTATCGTAACTTGAATAATACTTAAGTTACGAAACTCTGGAAATCCGTTAGAATAATTTACGAAAATTGATGTGCTGGTAGAACTTGTTTTCGAATTTTGACTTCAATTCGGTAATCTATTTTAATACAATGGGATATTTATTAAAAAATTTACATGAACACCGATTTGCAGTCAGTACCCGCATTCACATTCTGATTTCAAGTCAGTGTGTGTTTGGATTGAAACAATCTATATTGTTGACATTATCGTAACTTGAATAATACTTAAGTAACGAAACTCTGGAAATCCGTTAGAATAATTTACAAAAATTGATGTGCTGGTAGAACTCGTTTTCGAATTCTGACTTCAATTCGGTAATCTATTGTAATACAATGAGATATTTATCAAAAAATTTACATGAACACCGATTTGCAGTCAGTACCCGCATTCACATTCTGATTTCAAGTCAGTGTGTGTTTGGATTGAAACAATCTATATTGTTGACATTATCGTAACTTGCATAATACTTAAGTAACGAAACTCTGGAAATCCGTTAGAATAATTTACAAAAATTGATGTGCTGGTAGAACTCGTTTTCGAATTCTGACTTCAATTCGGTAATCTATTTTAATACAATGGGATATTTATCAAAAATTTACATGAACACCGATTTGCAGTCAGTACCCGCATTCACATTCTGATTTCAAGTCAGTGTGTGTTTGGATTGAAACAATCTATATTGTTGACATTATCGTAACTTGAATAATCCTTAAGTAACGAAACTCTGGAAATCCGTTAGAATAATTTACAAAAATTGATGTGCTGGTAGAACTCGTTTTCGAATTCTGACTTCAATTCGGTAATCTATTGTAATACAATGGGATATTTATAAAAAAATTTACATGAACACCGATTTGCAGTCAGTACCCGCATTCACATTCTGATTTCAAGTCAGTGTGTGTTTGGATTGAAACAATCTATATTGTTGACATTATCGTAACTTGAATAATACTTAAGTAACGAAACTCTGGAAATCCGTTAGAATAATTTACAAAAATTGATGTGCTGGTAGAACTCGTTTTCGAATTCTGACTTCAATTCGGTAATCTATTTTAATACAATGGGATATTTATCAAAAAATTACATGAACACCGATTTGCAGTCAGTACCCGCATTCACATTCTGATTTCAAGTCAGTGTGTGTTTGGATTGAAACAATCTATATTGTTGACATTATCGTAACTTGAATAATACTTAAGTAACGAAACTCTGGAAATCCGTTAGAATAATTTACAAAAATTGATGTGCTGGTAGAACTCGTTTTCGAATTCTGACTTCAATTCTGTAATCTATTTTAATACAATGAGATATTTATTAAAAAATTTACATGAACACCGATTTGCAGTCAGTACCCGCATTCACATTCTGATTTCAAGTCAGTGTGTGTTTGGATTGAAACAATCTATATTGTTGACATTATCGTAACTTGCATAATACTTAAGTAACGAAACTCTGGAAATCCGTTAGAATAATTTACAAAAATTGATGTGCTGGTAGAACTCGTTTTCGAATTCTGACTTCAATTCGGTAATCTATTGTAATACAATGGGATATTTATAAAAAAATTTACATGAACACCGATTTGCAGTCAGTACCCGCATTCACATTCTGATTTCAAGTCAGTGTGTGTTTGGATTGAAACAATCTATATTGTTGACATTATCGTAACTTGAATAATACTTAAGTAACGAAACTCTGGAAATCCGTTAGAATAATTTACAAAAATTGATGTGCTGGTAGAACCTGTTTTCGAATTCTGACTTCAATTCGGTAATCTATTGTAATACAATGAGATATTTATTAAAAAATTTACATGAACACCGATTTGCAGTCAGTACCCGCATTCACATTCTGATTTCAAGTCAGTGTGTGTTTGGATTGAAACAATCTATATTGTTGACATTATCGTAACTTGCATAAAACTTAAGTAACGAAACTCTGGAAATCCGTTAGAATAATTTACAAAAATTGATGTGCTGGTAGAACTCGTTTTCGAATTCTGACTTCAATTCGGTAATCTATTTTAATACAATGGGATATTTATCAAAAAATTTACATGAACACCGATTTGCAGTCAGTACCCGCATTCACATTCTGATTTCAAGTCAGTGTGTGTTTGGATTGAAACAATCTATATTATTGACATTATCGTAGCTTGAATAATATTTAAGTAACGAAACTGACTTCAATTCGGTAATCTATTTTAATACAATGGGATATTTATCAAAAAATTTACATGAACACCGATTTGCAGTCAGTACCCGCATTCACATTCTGATTTCAAGTCAGTGTGTGTTTGGATTGAAACAATCTATATTGTTGACATTATCGTAACTTGAATAATACTTAAGTAACGAAACTCTGGAAATCCGTTAGAATAATTTACAAAAATTGATGTGCTGGTAGAACTCGTTTTCGAATTCTGACTTCAATTCTGTAATCTATTGTAATACAATGAGATATTTATCAAAAAATTTACATGAACACCGATTTGCAGTCAGTACCCGCATTCACATTCTGATTTCAAGTCAGTGTGTGTTTGGATTGAAACAATCTATATTGTTGACATTATCGTAACTTGAATAATCCTTAAGTAACGAAAGTCTGGAAATCCGTTAGAATAATTTACAAAAATTGATGTGCTGGTAGAACTCGTTTTCGAATTCTGACTTCAATTCGGTAATCTATTGTAATACAATGAGATATTTATCAAAAATTTACATGAACACCGATTTGCAGTCAGTACCCGCATTCACATTCTGATTTCAAGTCAGTGTGTGTTTGGATTGAAACAATCTATATTGTTGACATTATCGTAACTTGCATAAACTTAAGTAACGAAACTCTGGAAATCCGTTAGAATAATTTACAAAAATTGATGTGCTGGTAGAACTCGTTTTCGAATTCTGACTTCAATTCGGTAATCTATTTTAATACAATGGGATATTTATTAAAAAATTTACATGAACACCGATTTGCAGTCAGTACCCGCATTCACATTCTGATTTCAAGTCAGTGTGTGTTTGGATTGAAACAATCTATATTGTTGACATTATCGTAACTTGAATAATACTTAAGTAACGAAACTCTGGAAATCCGTTAGAATAATTTACAAAAATTGATGTGCTGGTAGAACTCGTTTTCGAATTCTGACTTCAATTCGGTAATCTATTGTAATACAATGGGATATTTATCAAAAATTTATAAATAATTTTTAAAAGGGAAATTTTTAAAATTTTTAAAATTTAAAATTTTCTAAATTTTTTAAAATTTTTTATTTAACTTTTTAAATTTGTAATTTAAAATTTTTTAAACAAACTTTGAATCCCAATTAATTTAAATTTAGGGGAAATTGCAATTTTACAATTGTTCTTTTAAAAACTTTGGGAATTTAAAAATTTCAAAAATTTTTAAAGTTTTAAAATTTTTTAACGTTTTATACAATTAATTTTTAAATTTACTTTTGGGATTTCAAATGCCCTTAATTTGAATAATTTAAATTTGGGTTAAATCTTAATTTTAATTTTGGGTTTTAAAATCTTTGAAAAAAAATTTCTAAAAATTTTTAAAATGAAATTTTAAAATTTTTTCAATTTCATTGGTTTAAATTAAAAATTTATTTTAATTTTCTGAAAAAATTTAAATTTGCCCTTAAATTTAATTTAATATTTTTAAAGCAATCTTTAAATTCTTAATTATTTTAAAAATATTTTAAAAATTTTAAAACCCATTTAATTTAAAATTTTTTAAAAGTTTTTAAATTTTTTAAACATTTAATTGATTTTTATTAAAATTTAAGGGGTTTTTAAACCCTTAATTTAAAATTTGTGTTTTAAATTTTCAATTTTGGACTTAAATAATTAAAAAAGGGAAATTTTTAAAATTTTTAAAATTTTCATTTAATAAAAATTTTTTTAAAAATTTTTAAAGAAATTTTTAAACATTATTTATTAAAAATTTTTTGAAACTTTTATGTTAAAATTCAAAATTTTTGGAAAATGGGTTTTTAAAATAATTTAAAATTATTGTAAAATTTTTAATTTAAAAACTAAACCGTTTTTTAAAAATTGGGAAATTTGTTTTTTTTAATTGAACAATTTTAAAAATTAATTTAAAATTTCAAAGGGTTTTTGAAAACAAAATTTTATTTATAGTTGTTTTTAAAACATTAATTTCGTTTTAAAATTTAAAAATTGGGAAATTTTTAAAAATTTTAAAAAGATTCTTCCCTTCAATTTATTTCAATGGGTTTTTATTTAAACATAAAATTATTTAATACCCGTTTTAAATATTTAAAAACCCTTTTAAATTTTTTATTAAAAAATGTCTTAAAAAATTTGTCGAAATCTGGAAATCCTTAGAATAATTTAAAAAATTGATTTTGAACCGTTTTCGACTTTTTTTTTTTTTTAAAAAATTTTACAAGATTTTTTAAATCCCAAAAAAAAAATTTTTTTTTAAAATTTAAAACATTAATCGTAAAATTACAAATTTGGGTTTTTAAATTTTTGAAAACATTTAATTTGTACATTAATTTAAATTTAAATTTTTTGAAAATTTAAAATTATCCCTTAATTTAATTTAAATTAAATTTGGTTAAATTTTAAAAATTATTTTTTAAATTTCTTTAAAACATTAAATCGTAAAATTAAAAATTTGATTTTAAAATTTTTTGAAACATTTTATTGTTCATTTAATTTATAATTTATTTTTGAAAAATTTAAATATCAAATTAAACTTTTAAACTTTTTTATTAAAAATTATTTTTTAAATGTTTTAAAATTAATGAAACCTTTTAAATCTTTAATTTACAAAAATTTCGAAGTTTTTAATTAAACTTATTTGTTTAAATTTTTTAAATTTTAAAAATTTTAAACCCAAATAATTTAAAAAATTCGAAATCTCTTTGTTTAATTTAAAATTTTTGGGAAATTTTTAATTTAAAATTAAGAAACTTTTAAATCTGATTTTAAAAATTTTTCGGGGTTTTGATTGCCCTTTTTTTATTTTAAATTGTTTTAAAAAAATTAAAGAAATTTTAATACAATTTATTTGGGAAATGTTTTAAATTTAAAAATTTTTTGGAACTTTTAATTTGAATTTAAAAAATTTAAGAAACCTTTATTTTAAAAAATTTAAAATTTGGGTTAAAAACCCCTTTTTTAATTTGGTTTTATTTTAAAAAAATTTTAAAATTTCTAAATTTAATAAAAATTAAACTTAAATCTTTTGTTTTTAAAAATTTTTTAAAGTTTAATTAAATTTAAAACGTTTTAAATGTTTTAAAAATTTAAAAAGGGGCGGGAAACCCTTTTTATTTTTCATTTCAATTATTTTAAATTAAAAATTTTAAATTTCTAAAAAATTTAAAAAACCCTTAAATCGTTTAATTTATTTTTGGTAAAACTTTTTAATTTGTAATTTAATAAAATTTTAATAAAGAAATTTTAAAATCCCGAAAATTTCCAAATTTTTGGTTTAAATTTTTTGTTTGAAAATTTAATTTATTTAAAAGGGAATTTTAAAAATTTAATAACAAAATTGGTCCCGTTAAATTTTTTCAAAATTTTTGAAACAATTTTTTTAATTATTTTAATAAATATATTTTAAAAAAATTTCTGAAACCGTTTGATATCCCCATTATTTCTGATTTAATCGTTTCGGATTGAAACAATCTATATTGTTCAATGAATTAATAAAATAACAAATAAACCTTGAAAATTTACAAAAATTTTGAATTTTAATTTGCTTAATTGAAATTTTAAATTTAAATAATTTAATAAAATTTAATAAAACCGATTTAATTTATTTCAAATGTGTGTTTGGAAAAAATTTTTTTTATTCAATTATTTTAAAAATGGGAAATTTTAAAAATTTTAAAAAATTTTAAAAGTTCAACTGTTTTCAATTCGGTTTTTTGAATTTATTGGGAAAATTTTATTAAAATTTAAGAACAATTTGAAACCCTTAATTTATTTCAAATTGTGTTGGTTAAAAATTTTTTGAATTTAAATTAACTTAATAAAAACTTAAATTTAAAAATTTACAAAAGATTGCTGGTGAATTTTTGATTTTTCAATTGGTTCTATTTTAAACAATATATTTTAAAAATTTAATGAAAATTTGTAACCGATTCCTTTATTTCAAATGTGTGTTTGGTTGAAACTTAATTTTGACTTAAACCGAATTATTAAAAAAATTGGAAATTTAAAAATTTACAAGATTGCGGTAGAACCGTTTTAATTCTGATTCAAGTAATTTTTTAAAATTGGAATTTATTAAAAATTTACGAAAATTTAGTAGACCCGATTCCTTTATTTCAAATGTGTGTTTGGATTAAACTCTTTTGAATTTCTAATTGTAATCTTAAAGTAAAAATTGGAAATTTAAAAATTTACAAAAGATTGCGGTAGAACCGTTTTCAATTCTGATTCAATTTTTTAAATTGAAACAATTATTTATTAAAAATTTAATAAACCGATTTGAATCCCGTTAATTTATTTCAAAGGTGTGGTTTGGTTGAAAAATTTTTAATTTTTCAAAATTTAATATTTAATAACAAAAAATTTAAAAATTTAAAAAGATTGCGTAGAACCGTTTTCAATTCTGATTCAATTCGGTTTTTGAAACAAATATTTATTAAAAATTACTGAAAATTTAGAGACCCCTTAATTTATTTCAAATGTGTTTGGTTGAAACTCTTTTTTATTTCAATTTAAAACTTTGAAACCTTGGAAATTTAAAAATTTAAAAAAGGGGTTGAATCGTTTTCGAATTCCTTTTTAATTATTTAAAATTGGGTTTTATTAAAAATTTAATGAAACCATTTGATATAATTAATTCATTTAATCGTTGGTTTTAAAAAATTTAATTTTTTATTATTAAAATTTTAAAAAAAAAATTTTTAAAAATTTAAAAAGATTGGGTAGAACCTTTTAATTCTGATTCAACTTTTTTATTAAAAAATTTTTTAAAAATTTCTAACCCAATTTCAATGACCCGATTGTTTGATTTTAAAAATTTTTTTGAAATCTAATTTTAATTAAACTAATTTAAAAACTTTTTAAAAATTTTAAAAAGTTTTAAAAAATGTTTAACTTTTGAATTTAATCAATTGGTTTTTTAAAAAATTTTTTAAAAATTTCTAAAACCCTTAAACATCGATTTTTTTAAACAAATTTTTTTTAAACCTTTTTATTTACAAAATTTAAATTTAATACAAAATTGGGAAATTTTTAAAAATTTTCAATTTGGGACCTTTTCAATTTGATTTCAATGGGTTTTTTTAAAAATTTAATTTTAAAATTTCAAAAAATTTATAAACCAAATTTTTTTAAAAAAATTTTTTGAAACAATTTATTAATTGTAACCCTAAATTGTAAAAATAATTTTAAAAATTTTTAAAAAGTTTTCTTTCCCTTCTTTTTTTTAATAAATTTTTTATAAAAATTTCAAAAATTTTGAAATTTCGTACCCTTAAATTTATTTCAATCGGGTTTTTTGGATTAAAAATTTTTTATTTGGAAAATCTATTAACAATCAAAGTTAGAATAATTTCAAAATTACGGAAACCGTTTTCAATTGACCAATTCAATCTATTTTAATCAATGGGTTTTATAAAAATTTAATGCCCATTTATCGTACCCCATTAATTCTATTTCAAAGGGTTTGGTTTATTAAAAATTATTTGTTGAATTTTCGATAAAATTAATAAAAAATTTAAATTTTTAAAAAATTTCAAAAATTTTTAAATTTTCCTTTTTTTTTAATATGTTTTAAAAATTAAACAAAATTTATCCCCTTTGATAACATTTTTTTAAACTTTTTAATTAAAAATTTTTTAAACTTTTTAAAAAAATTGTAAAAATTTTAAAAAAGGGTTTTAAAAATTTTTCAAAAATTTGAAACCCATTATTATTTAATCATGGGTTTTTAAAATTTTTTAAAAAATTTCATACCCAATTTTATCAATTTTTTGAAATCTTGTTATTAAAAATTATTTTAAAATTTGTTTGTAATTTAAAAATTGAAATCTTGAATTTTTTAAAATTTTTGAAACCTTTTCAATTTTAAATTCAATTTGGGAATTTTTAAAAATTTGGGGTTTTTCAAAATTTTTCACGATTTAATATTTAATTTAAAAATTTTTGTTGATTAAAAATTATTTTTAATTTTCCTTAAATTAATTAATTTAAAAATTGGGATTTTTAAAAAATTTTTCAAAAGATTTCTTGAACCCTTTTAATTCTGTTTTTCAAATTTTTAAATGAAAAATTTTTTAGCCATTTGTCGTAATTTGTTTTTTTTGGGGTTGAAAATTTTAATTTTCTTTGTAACTTTCAAAATCCTTTTTTAACAAATTGAAATCTTGAATTTTTAAAAATTTCTTAAATTTTCTTTGAATTCAAATTTAAATTTTCGGGATTTTAAAAATTTTTACATTTGTAATATTTTTGAAAAAATTTTTTTGAAAAATTAAAATTATTTGAAAACTTTTAAAATTTAAAAATTTAAATTTTTTGGGGAATTTTTCAAAAATTATTTTGGAATTTTTAATGATTAATTTAAATTTAAGAAAGGGTTTATTAAAAATTAATTTGAAATTTATGTAATTAAAATCTTATTTAAATTTTTTTAAAAATTTAAAAATTGAAATTTTTAAATTTTTCAAAATTTATTCTTGAATTTTTTAAAAATTATTTTAAAATTTTCGAAAATTTCTATTTTAATTTACAAATTTAAATTTTTAAAAACAAAAATTTACATTTTTTAAAATCTTTATTTGAAATTGTGTTAAATTAAAAAAATTAAATTTCTTAAATTTTTAAAATTTGGGCTTTTGGAATTTTTAAAAAGGGGAAATTTTAATTTTAAAATTTAAATTTTAAACAATGGGAAATCCGTTAGAATAATTTACAAAAAGATGTGCTGGTAGAACTCGTTTTCGTTCTGACTTCAATTCGGTAATCTATTTAATACAATGGGATATTTATCAAAAATTTCATGAACACCGATTTGCAGTCAGTACCCGCATTCACATTCTGATTTCAAGTCAGTGTGTGTTTGGATTGAAACAATCTTTATTTTGACATTATCGTAACTTGATAAAATTAAGTAACGAAACCTGGAAACCGTTAGAATAATTTACAAAAATTGATGTGCTGGTAGAACTCGTTTTCGAATTCTGACTTCAATTCGGTAATCATTTTAATACAATGGGATATTTATAAAAATTTACAGAACACCGATTTGCAGTCAGTACCCGCATTCACATTCTGATTTCAAGTCAGTGTGTGTTTGGATTGAAACAATCTATATTGTTGACATTATCGTAACTTGAATAAAACTTAAGTAACGAAACTCTGGAAATCCGTTAGAATAATTTACAAAAATTGATGTGCTGGTAGAACTCGTTTTCGAATTCTGACTTCAATTCGGTAATCTATTTAATACAATGGGATATTTATAAAAATTTACATGAACACCGATTTGCAGTCAGTACCCGCATTCACATTCTGATTTCAAGTCAGTGTGTGTTTGGATTGAAACAATCTATATTGTTGACATTATCGTAACTTGAATAAAACTTAAGTAACGAAACTCTGGAAATCCGTTAGAATAATTTACAAAAATTGATGTGCTGGTAGAACTCGTTTTCGAATTCTGACTTCAATTCGGTAATCTATTTTAATACAATGGGATATTTATTAAAAATTTACATGAACACCGATTTGCAGTCAGTACCCGCATTCACATTCTGATTTCAAGTCAGTGTGTTTGGATTGAAACAATCTATATTGTTGACATTATCGTAACTTGAATAAATTAAGTAACGAAACTCTGGAAATCCGTTAGAATAATTTACAAAAATTGATGTGCTGGTAGAACTCGTTTTCGAATTCTGACTTCAATTCGGTAATCTATTTTAATAAATGGGTATTTATAAAAATT
>JAIFOV010000755.1:0-24518 GCA_020654155.1 Novius pumilus
TTGCCGCGTGCGGGTCGAGTCACAGAAAACTAACACGTTGCAATATTTATGGTGAATTCTCAACAGGTTTGTTGGTAAATCGAGAAAATCGTTAAATTGATATTTGTTATATTAAGGTTGCACTGTACTGTAATTTACCAAAATAAAGTACTTAGTTGTTACTGGCCGATTAAATGAAAATATGGGTGTTTATAAAAAATATTTAAGACGATAATTACATACTTAATATGTCGCACCCCTAGATGAAAACACCACTAACTCAAAAATTATTACGTAAGTTAATGGCGTTTTTGAAAGTATCGCATGAATAGCTACGCGGAGTTAAAATTCTTTTAACTGTTAAAAAAATATTCTTACCTGTCCACTTCTTCCAGCGGTTACTAAAAAGCTTGTGATATCTCCACTTAATTTTGGTTTAACAGGAAGAAATATTTCTGATTCCTTTTTGTGGAAAGACATTAGATGTTTCCTTAAGCCTGAAGTGTTTCTGTTTTTCATTTTTATTTCAATCTTGTTATGTTGGCACAATTTACATAAGGCAGTTTGGGATGCATGAATTATTTCGAAAAACTCCTCAAATTTGCTTTTGGGTCTTTTAGATCTGTGACTCAAACTCTCGTTACTCGGACTAGAATAATTTGAATCTTCGTCACTCATATTAAATTGTACACGTGATACGTTTTTAGAAAACAACGAGAATTAGTAAAAACAATTATTAAGTTAGAATCGAAGCACAGCTCAATTGGAAATGACTGGAATTAAAATAATTCCTTCATTTATAGTACGTTTCCTTGCTTTCTACCGCGCCGCCTCGCCACGTGCCGGCTCTATGAAAAGGATGCCGCTGCAAATCGAACGATGCCGCGTGCGGCGTACAAACACACACTAAATATTACCTACTAGTACAGACGCGACCCGTGAATGAAATATATGTAAAGAATTAGTGACAATCACTATTCTTTACATATAAGTGAATGTTTTGGCGTACATCTATACTAATATTATAAAGCTGAAGAGTTCGTTTGTATGTTTGATGACAGAAGTTTTAAAATAAATAAATAAATCCTGAACGTCACTATACCTCCAAAGTTACTATTCCTCGTGGACGAAGTCGCGGGCACAGCTAGTAAATACTTACTCTCATCATCTCTCTCAGAGATATTCGAACACTTTTTTGCTATTTTTTCTTGAAAAAACTTAAGAAATATAATGACTAAATGTACAATAATAGTACCTAAGTAATTAGTTTAAAACCATATAAGTAATCAATATTATAATTACTTACTAGAATGAATTATTATGACATCTACTACCTATCCTTACCATTTTATCCTAATCATAATACTACTTGCGTGATCAGTATAATGTATTCATTTTCATTCTAAGCACTCTGAAACTTATTTATTCTTTGGAACACCTGTAGGTACTCTTAAACGGTTTCCTCCGTTTCTCCCGCGTTCGTTGGGGTGTCGTTTTCCATATCCGTTTCGTTTCCACGACCGAGTTACGCGTTGCAGAAGCACGAAGTAACACTCGCGTTCACGTTTTTTCCCCTCGTCGAAAAAAATATCACGTCGGGGTCACCACTTTGGGGAATTAACGGGAAACTAGCGATCGATGGAGGGTTATTACCACCAGATGGACGAGATAAAAGTCGATGCGAAACAACAAAACACTCGGCTTTAATGGAAAGACAAAATACGGCACTCTTTAATGGGAAGACAAAAAATCGGCACTCCCCGTTTCGAATCCTACCTGCAGGAAACAAAGAGAGAGAAAAAAGAGCGAGCCCATCGAGTCTTCGCCTTTTATATTCTCGACCATCGATATTTGAAGGACCGGAACTCGTTGTCTTTCCTTTCGTTGTGTCGCCCACGATAGCGGCGTTCCTTGCATCGTTAGGGCGATCCTCTAGGTCATCGATTCTCAACCTGGGGGTCGCGACCCCCAGGGGGGTCGTGGTGATATTATGGGGGGGTCGCGAAATCATTTAATCATTCTATGAGAAAAAATCATTTATTATAAAATTACTTATAAAAATTTTACATGCAATAAGTACACTTACTCAAAGAAAAAAAATTAATCATTAATTAATTATTAATGTGATGGTTGCATTTGTTTTCCACTTAAAATTTTCTTCATACGTGGATCTTCGTTAGAAACAGATAAAAGCAAATTGTTCTCGAGTGACAACATACGATTCCTATATTTAGTTTTTAGAGCAACCATAGAAGAAAACCCTTTTTCACAGAGATAAGACGTGGCGAAAGGTATTAATATTTTCAATGCTTCTGTGACTAAATTTCCATATTGATGTCGTCGAGCAAGCCAAAACATATTTAAATCTTCAGATGTAAATTGCAGTTGTAGTGTTTTGTCGGCAGACATTTCGATGAACTGGTCGTGAATCTCAACTGGTAACTTAGCTGCGGCAACAACGTTTTCACTAAACGGATTCAGTACCCATCTCTTTGAGAAATCATTTTTATCTTCCGGGAAATACTCTATCAACTTAGTTTTTAGCTCACGCAAATGCATATTCATGGAACCCAAACTGTGTTGAATAATAGTGTCTTGCTCTTGTTCAATCAAATTTTTCTCAATATAATCAGAAGTGAGTGGGAACGAATCAAAATTTTTGCTTTGAAGACGAATAATCCAGATATCGAGCTTCTTAATGAACGCATGAACTTTATCTGTCATTAATAAAATGTTTTTATCACGTCCTTGTAGATTCACATTCAAGTCATTTAAATGCGAAAATATATCGGCTAAATAAGCCAACAATAAACAGCTCTCCGTATCTTGTAAAAACAATGACAATGGTGTCTCTTTATCCTGTAAAAACATTATTAATTCATCTCTTAATTCCAATACCCGGGTTAACACTTTCTCTCGCGACAACCGTCTAACTTCTGTATGGAAAAGAAGGGTTTTTTTATTTCCGCCCATTTCATCGCATAGTTTAGTGAACAGCCTGTTCTGTAATGGTCGACTTTTAATAAAATTAACCAACTTTACAGCTTTACAAAGAATGTCATTGAGATTTTCCGGCATATTTTCTGAGGCAAGAGCATGTCTGTGAAGGAAGCAGTGCGTCCTTTCCGCCCTTGATGTAAGACGTTCTTTTAATATTTTGATCAATCCACTGTTCTTTCCTGTTATAGCCTTTGCACCATCGCTACACACTGCGATACATTTTGTCCAATCTATAGTAGTGTAGTTTCTAGTAGCTTCGTAAAAAATATCAAATAAACATTTTCCTGTGGCATGACCAGGTACTGTTTTGCAAAATAACATGTTTTCTTTGACTGATGTACCGCATTCATACCTCACAAAACATAAGAACTGAGACATGTTTGCTACATCTGTTGATTCGTCAAATTGAATACTAAAAAATTCACTTGAACTCACTTGCTCTATTATCTGATCGCGAACATCAGCAGCCATCATCGATTCGCCTTGATATTGTGTCGTTAGAGAGCGGAACTTTTTTCAATTTGTTTGCTTCTTCCACACCTATTACAACACTGACCATATCAATTGCAGCAGGCAATACGAGGGTTTCGGCGATTGTATGGGGTTTGGACATTTTTGCTACTCTTAATGCTATGAGATAAGATGCTTCAAGTAAACTTTTATCAGTGTGGCTTAAATTACACATAGACGTTTGTTGATTTCTCAAGGTATGTAATTTTCTTTCGAAAAATTCCAAGGGTTTGTTTTTATGAGCCGGATGTTTAGTTTCCAAGTGTCGAATTAATTTTGATGGCTTCATGCTTTCATCGGAGAGAACTTGAGAGCAAACAACGCATTGCGGCTTTCCATCCAATGAGGTGAAACCATAATTTAAATAACTGTCATTGTACAACCTCGTCTTCTTAGATGCACTGGGTGTAGATGACTCACATCGTTTTTTCACAAATTTATCCATTTCGCATAAGCAATTTAAAAAAAAAATCAGTTTTACGGTTGACCGCACACTAAAAATAAAAGCAACAGACGCACGCTACGGAATCGAAACTCAACTGAACTTGTGCGACGCCAACAATCCAGTAACAGCACGACTTGTTCAAACACGTGCATTGCGCATGTTCAAACATTGTCTCACAGTTAGATGGAGATTCAATGAAAAAGAGCACGTACATATCAAGTTGGAACTTGTAAATTGCTTTTTTAAATGCCTGTATTTTCTTTATAGACATAAAATTACTGCACTTTTATTATTATAATTATTATATAACATGAAAAAAACATTTTTACATTTATAATTACAGTTAAAATTCAATTATCAATAGTTAGGCTTACTATTAATGGGGTCGCGAGATATTACTTTCATTTATTTTCACTATTTGGGGGTCGTGGAGCAAAAAAGGTTGAGAATCACTGCTCTAGGTTAACGGGCCGCCACAGCTGCATCCAGTCCTGTTTGTTCTTCTATTTTCAATGTTAACTCTGTTCCGATAAAAATGCCTCTGATATTACAGACAACGAAGCACCTGTATGTATTAAAAATTTAAAATTCTTGCCATTTATTCGAGTAATTACGAAATTCAAACCGTTCATAGCAAGCAGCACAGTGTCACCTATTTTTGTGTTACATTCTTTAGGAACGAAAAAACCTTTTGACAACTATTCTTCTTTCTTCGTTTTTATCAAGCCTTTTAGTTTTTCAAAGTTTTTAGCTTTTACTATGACTCTAACTTCATGGTCACGTAGACCGTTTGCAAATGTAGTCACGGTCAATTTCTCGTTTATTCTGGCTAAAATTTGGGTCGATTCTTCGATACCGTCAGCTTGTGCTAAAGTAAGATTCGTCGTAAGCTTCTCAATAGATTCACCGAAATCTTCTATTGTTCCATTTTTCTGATGACTGTTATGAAGCTGACTTGACAAAGCCGAAACTGATGCTTTTGTCAACAATCTATCTCTCATATCTCTGATGAGATCTTGATTCGACGGGTATGTTGGACAAAGTTTGACTTTATCATTTTGCGACATTTTAATTTTCAAAACACAATTTGTGAGTAATTTCTTACCCATTTCATCTAAAAACGAGTCATAGAGCTCGATAGCATCTATGACTTGTTCCACGGACTCCTCCGAATTGTCCATAGAAGGCAACATGGAGGTTGCTGTTTTTAAATCGAAACTGTGCGCCATTTCAAACAGTTCTGGATTCGCTTGAATATTGTTCAATCTATCCGTTAGAATTCTTTCGATAGAACTAATAACCGCCAAAGTCGCGTTAATATTTTCTCCTACTCTTTCTATAAGCTTATCATCATGTTCCTCTTGACTTTCTTGATTAAATTCTTCCTCTAATTTCCGCAATTTCTTAAGTTTTCTCCTAACACCCTCTAGATTAGATCAGCTCTTCATATATGTTTTCACATTTATCAACCCTTTCCTTTCCGTAAAATATCTAACCATTATGCTCGACTTAATTACGTGAAACACTATATACTAAGAACAATGGAATTTCCTTCGATATAGTTACGATACTACTTTGATAATAATATGAGTAGGAATAATAATAAAAATATATATATAAAATGTCTTTCACATCCAACGTATTTCGATCACTACCGCGCACCACCGAATTACAGAGTTCGAATTTACGTTTCTCACTCACCGTTGCTAGTTGCTCCTCAGACCAGCTCCTGGATCCTTCGAATTTCTCTTCGTACCTCTCGCTAGAATTTGTTCCGCATTCATCGATATCCCATCCGGAGTATCCCAGCAACCAGCAGCAATAGGACTGCAATCTCCATCAATGTCTTGCCCGAGTATGTTGATGTCTGATCTGTGCTCACCGTTGCTCCACCGCTGTTTCCAGCTTGGGCAATTATTACCTCTTCCTTGCTGCCACTGCTTCCCATCTTAGTTTTAGTAGTAAACTAGGCCGGATCAAAAGATTCTTGGTTCGGTTGGCAGGATCGCCATGTGATAAACTCGGTCAGTGTGTAGGATCGCCAGATGATAACTCAGTTGAGCCGCAGATACGTCGATAGTAAATCGGTGGGAAGAATTATTCACTCACATGGTGGGTAGCGATTTATTCGTCTAACGTTGTGACTAATCAATTTATTGATTCAAAACAATTTCCATTATTATAAACTATCCTTACCTACGTCAATAACATGTAATATAAACTGAATACTACACAATATTAACTAGATAGGGAAGAATGTGCTGACTGGTGACCCATGATGATAAATATAGTACGAATTATAAGTGGGTCACAACAATGATTATTAGGGCAATGGCGTGTTTCGCCGTCACAGGAGTTTGGTCGCGGACGGATCGCAAAAACGGCCCAATTGCCTTGCTCTCTGTCTCCCGCTGTCGTATGGGCAGAAAAGGGGGTTCCACCACCACGTTTAGCGCGAAGGGAGACAAGCTGCGAAAGCTATTTGGTGCAGTTCAGTTTGGCAGAGTCTTGTTGATGTTATAGTCGGAGTGGATGTAAACGCGTTAGCTTCTCAGAGCGTACTGAATTCCTCTCTATGATCGCGCGCGGTTTTTTCGACGTCAGGCCGAAGCCTCTTACGTAACTTCATTGGGTTTTTGTTTTATGATTCGTGTGTTTTCGCGTCGTGTGTGTTTGGACGAGTCGGTCCATCTGTCTGAGTTTAGTGTGAGTGTTTATGTGAAAATATCGCGGATGAAAGCGGAAGTGTGCTGTGTCGTGTATTTTTCAAAGTTTGTGTGTTGTGTTTGTATGTAATCGAGTATTGTTTTTTCGTTCTTTAAATCTCTTCGAATCACATCATTTCTGACGAACCATGGTGCTCTCACAATTTTTCGAAGCACTTTATTTTCAAAACAGAGGAGTATGTTTCTGGTGGCTTGGTTTACAGGTGGAATGCCATACAGGACAGGCATATGTAAGTGAAGGTTTAATGATTGTGTGATAAAGCTTGAGTTTGTTTTGAATATTTAAATGTGGGTTTCCTATTAAAGGGGTTAAATTGTAAAGGGTTCCTTTTGCTTAATTCAATCGTTTTCTGGTGTAAGTAAGTTAGTTTGGATTTCTTCCAGGTAATGAGTTTATTGTTAATTTTGAGTTAATATTTGATTTTTCTGGGTCCTGTCTTTCTGAATATAATTGCTTGTGTTTTTTCCGAGTTGATTTTGATTTTCCAATCTGTGCACCAAGTTTCGATCAGATTTAAATTTCTTTGGAGGCGAATGGCTGCAAAGTTATTATTTGCCGATTCTGTCGTTATTGCGGTATCGTCGATGTATAGGAATATTCCGTTTGTCTCAAGTCTGGGTATGTCATGTGTAAATAATGTTGTCACTCACGGTCCACTTCGATACCTCTTTCACTATATGTCGGGTTATGGAGTTAAACCACTCGTCACCTGAATAGCATCTTTATTCGGGGGAGTTGTTACACTAACGTACAGCAAGTCGTTCGAGTTACTAATGTTTTTTTCTCACAAAGGTAGCGCGACCTTAAATAATATTTCTCACCAAAACATACGTGCCTCGTTCAATGTCACTCTTGCGGTATGTTTTGGTGTTTTACTTCCTGTAATAACAAAACATGCCCGTGGCCCCGTTACTCGTACCTTCACATCTCCCCCGCGAACGCGGAAAAAAAAACTATACCTGCGAATAGTTTTTTTTTTCTTTTCTCCTAATTACTCGCCACAGCCCTTTCGTCAATTGCGATCACTTTCCTTGAGACTACGTTACATACATCTTAACCCTATTCTTATGTACAACACAATGCTTATTCCCTATTTTAATTGTTACATTAGGATGTTCGTCTCTTACAATTTCGTATGGACCCTTGAAAATGGGATCTGTTTTATTGTTAGAAACATACCGTAACATAATTTTATCGCCTACTCCATACGCTCGGTACTCGCAATTTTTGTCGAACCTTATTTTGCGTTCATGCTTGCTACGTATTAAATTTTTTGCTGCATCAGTGCAGGCATTTTGTAGTCTATATTTTAATTCTAATGGATAAGAATCAAAGTTTTAGATAGGTTCCATCTTATTAATGATATTTGACGACAAAACGCATGCTTTTCCGAAAACTAATTCATATGGTGTGTATCGCGTTTCGGTATGTACACTATTATTATACGCGAAGCACCAGTACGGAATCCACGAACTCCAACTGTCCCGATTCTTCGCCGCGTGGATCCTCAAATAAGACCCTACGTGTTTATGGTTGTTTTCCAAAGCTCCAAGAGTTTCATGGTGATAGGCGGTGGAATTGATACGTTTAATTTTCAGCAGCTTGCAAGACTCTTTAAATATTGCTGCCATAAATTCTGTTCCTTGATCGGTAACGACTTGTTTAGGGATCCCGTATCGCAGAACAAAATTTTCAACAAAAGATCTTGCAACCACTGAGGCCTCTTTGCTGATTATGGGGTAGCACTCGATAAATTTTGATAACTCACATTGCAAGGTCAGAATATATTGATGGCCCCCGGTGTCTATAGGCAGTGGTCCCACCAGATCGAGGAAAACTGTGTGCATCGCTTCTGTTGCTGTTGATGTTATGTTCAATGGTTGTTTTGGAATGTTAGTGTATTTATGCCTTTGGCAGTCATCGCAACACTGGACAAATTTCCTCACATCCTTGTGAAGCCCGTTCCATGCGTAATACCTTCGAATGTTGTTGAACATTCGATTGATACCCGCATGCCAGTGGGTAGCATGTGGAAATCATTCAGAATGAGTTTCTTAGTTGGCTCATTCGTTACGAACTGGATACCCCTAACCACATTAACCTTTATACCTGCCTCCAGTACCTCATTGCCCAAGAACCTCTATTAACGGTATGTTTTCTCTGTCTTTCACAATTATCAATTCTGAAATCCCCCAAATTTCACATATATTCGCTAAGTCTCTCATCGATGTGCCTAAGTCATACGATGATCGAGTTCTTTGCGTTATGTAGATTGTGTCTTTTCTGTTGAAAATAACATTATTCAACTTTTCGGTGCTGGGTCTATTGCGAATAGCTCGAAAGCTGTCTCCAGAAATGAGTCGCACTTGCACCGCTTCTGCAGGGGGTTTCAATAACTCCACTCTTCCAGGGTGAGCCGTAGGTTCCTCCAAGTTTGTTTCTACTGTCTTATTTAAGCCTGGTTTCGTATTTTTTCCGGATCTGGTTGTGACATACATGGATTCTTCTACTGTGTTTAACATGTCCTTCAGTTCCTGGAACTCTAGTTTTAACCTTGACATTGCGTCAGCAGTGACATTCTCGGTACCTTTCACGTAATGGATCGTGAAATCATATTCCTCCAACCGTATTCGGAACTTCGTCAATCTGCTGGACGGGTTAGTCATACCGAAAAGATAAACCAATGGCCGATGATCCGTTAGGATGCCAAACTTTTTACCATATAAATATTATACGGTCGGAATTTTTGCACGGCCCACACGATAGAAAGTAATTCCTTTTCTATCGTGGCATAATTTTTCTCTGCCTGGTTTGAAGCTCTACTAGCATAAGCTATAGGTCTGTCATTGGCGTTTGACAGAACTGCTCCAACCGCATACCCGGACGCATCGGTCCGCAGCATAAAGGTATTCTGATCAGAAAAATTAGGAAAATCTAATACCGGTGGTTCGGTCAGGGCCATTTTGAGTAATTCGAATGCCGTTTGGCATTCGTTCGTCCAGTCAAACCTTACTCTTTTCCGAGTCATCTTGTTCAGTGGCGCCGCCATTTCAGCGAATCTCGGTATGAATTTCCGATAGTAGTTCGCAAAGGCCACAAATCTCTTAGTTTCCTCTGAACTGGTTGGTACTGGATATTCTTCCATCACCTTTATTTTTTCCGGGTCAGGTGCGATACCCTCACTTGAAATAACATGGCCCAAATATAGTATTTGTTTCCTGAGAAATTGACATTTACTGGGGTTTAACTTTAAATTGACTTCCCTTAATCGACCTAGTACTTTGATTAAATTTGTATTATGATTCTGCAAATTGTGGCCGAATACTATAAGGTCATCTAAATAAACAAAACAACTCTGATAGTTTAACCCAGACATCGCGACTGTCATTATTTTAGAGAAGGCGTGCCTCATCTGTAGTGAATGCGGTATATGGTCTGGACTCTTTTTCTAATTCAACCTGATAGTACCCTTGATATAGATTCAAATGTGTGAAATACACTGCTCGCGACAAGGAATCCAGTATTTCCTCTATATTTGGTAATGGGAATTTCTCATTTTTTATGCGCTTGTTAAGTTGTCTGTAATCAATAACAACTCTCCATTTCTTGTTCCCACTACTATCAGCCTTTTTGGGTACAATCAACAAAGGAGCTGACCATTCTGAACTAGCTGGCTCTATGACCCCGTCCTGAAGCAGTTGGTCTATCTGTTTATGAATTTCCGACTTTTGCGAATGTGGTAATCGATAGGGTTTGGTATATGCTGGTGAATTGTTTTGCAGCTCAATCCGCTGCTTAGAAACATTCGTAACGGTAAAACGATCGTTTTCGAGGTAGAACACGTCTGCATACTTTGCACAAATTTTCTCTATTGAATCTCGCTCATGTGCAATTAATCCGCCCAGCTTGGTTTGGTCTAATAATCTTTCTACGCGCTTAAGCGAATTCGGAACTTCTTCGAAATTGTAACAATACTGGGAAACTCGTTCCAGTGTTGGTCTAAAATTTTTTAAAATTACTGCGTTTTCGTTTACATTCATAATCCGGACAGGTATTTTATTCTTATTTGGACTTGCTATGGTACTTGCGATGAATACCCCGTTTGCAATCTCGCTAGCTTGGACAACGCAGTCTTCTGTCTCTTTTACCGAAATGTAGTTAATGACTTCACATCTAAGGGGAATTGTTAAGCATTCGTTATATTTTGATTCTAGAGGGACATCGTATCTGCTACCTCCGTACGAGAAAGAAAATACACATTTCTCGTAGTTAACAACCGCATCGTATTTCATGAGAAAATCTGACCCTAATACACCGTTCAATCCACTGTCAAGGTCAGGTAAAATATGAAATCGATGTGTCACGCTACTCTGACCTAGGTTAAAGAAAATATTTGTTGTTCCCAATGAATGTGTTGAGCCGGCAATGCCGTGCACCGGTATTTTGTTTGTGGTGTCGATAGAATGCTTATCTATTGCGAATAAACATGAACTGAATATTACACATAATGATGCCCCCGTGTCTATTAGAAATTTCAATTTCTCTCCCTGTACATTAATAGTTACGAAACTAAGTCCATTCATTTCAAGTATCATAGCATCGCTTTTTCGGACTTTTTCCCGTTTAGGCACGAAAAAACGTCTTGTTCCTGTCACCATCCGATTCACCCTCAGGCTCATCTTCATGAGTCAACTTAAAAGCACTATGCCCTCGTTCCTTAGGATGTCTGAAGTACCGATCAGACAATCCACGCCCCTACGGCTGAAATGACTTTCGCCACCGTTTGCCCGGGGGCCTGTCGAGGGTTGATAAAACTCTCTCTGAAAATTACGACCGTTCCCCCTACGACTATCATTAAAATCACCCGCTCTATCACGCATGTACAACATTGGGTTTGAACCAGGATTTTTTGCTAACTCTTTCTCCTTGGCCGCGCGTATGGCGTCCTTTAGCTTGGAAGAGTTCCTAGACTTTATGATCACTTGCAGATCGCGATCGCGCAATCCAGTAGCGAATGAATGGACAGCAATTTTTTCATTCATATTTGCCATGTTCTGGACACGCGAGTAACGGTTCCCGAATTAGCGGAAGCGTTTTTAAAAAGGAACGAACTGTCTCTACCGATTGCCAATATTAGAATGAAATACAATAATTAAAATATAGATTATGTTGGATGAAGCGACGAAAGTGCTGAATCCTCCTATTCCAGGCGCTACCGGGAAACGGTGTCGTCTGGTGTTGTGTTGCGGGCACAACGACACGGCCTTGTAGGGTCGTCGACGTAACTCGCGGTTGCATTTATTTCATCCACCTGCGCCAGAGTCAAGTTTGTCATTAGCATCTCTATTGACTTCCCAAAATCTTCAATTGATCGGTTTTTTTGATACGCACTGTGGAGCTCGGCAGACAAAGCTGAATAGATGCTCTGGTGAGCATATTTTCCTTCATATCTCTAATGAGATCTTGGTTTGTCTTATAACTCTGCGCTAATCTGACTTTAGCAGCTGGTGGAAGCTTAATTTTTAATACGTACGTTATAAGCAATCTCCTTCCTTCTTCATCCAAGAAGGAATCGTACAATTCAATCGCATCGATCAGATGCTTAACCGAATCCTCGTTACCGTCCACTGACGGAAGCATTGCCGCCGCTACTTTCAAATCGAATTTTTGTGCCATTTTTATGGAACTCGGTAATGATTTATGTACTGATACTTCCTTTAACCTATCTTGAACAATACCTCTCGCTTGCTGAATTACGAAAACAATAGCTTCCACGTATTCCCTAACACTCTTAACAATTTTGTCCTCCTGTTCTTCATCTTTAAACTCAGTCCGTTCTTTCTCCAATTCTCCCTCTAAAATTGCTAATTTCGCCTGCTTCTTTTCTAGTTTACATGCGTCTAGTCGTAGAATTTTATTGTCCTTTTTCAAATTACGGAGAAAAACTTTGAGCTCTTCGTATAAATATCGGAACCTATCTTCTCTTTCCATTCGCAAGACAGGAAACAAAATTTGCTTTTTTACCGTATACACACATTAATCATAAACGAGAGATAAATAACAAAACGAATATAAAGTTTGAAAACCCTTTTATCCTAAGAAATATATACCTTGGCTCATCGCGCGCGTTCTTAAAACAAAAAAAAAAAAAAACTCGGTCTTATGACTTCTTCCTTGCTCTCACTGCCGCCCATTCCAGCCTCTTTATATTCCAAATGTAGAGGGAAAGATTCCTTGCCCGACTGGCAGGATCGCCATGCGATAATGTCGTCACCAGGGACGGCTCGTGCTCTTTACGTGTGGGTCCGCCGGACTCCGACTATATATGGGCACTATTATGTAATTGTACCATTGATATTCTGGGTATACGTCCGTTGGTTATCGCTAGAAACCTGGAAGGAAAGACAAGCGTTTTGACGTTTCGCTGGGATCACACCGAGCATCATCAGAGATGTTTTCGCTGTACGAGACAGTCGGAAACTGATGGAAATTTCCTTATGCTGCTGTATTTATAGGCGATTCCGTAAGTTGTAAGGCGTGCCATGACCTCTTGTATTACGACCTGAATTATTTAGAAGAATATAGCTTGAGCCGTGATTTTGAATGTTGTTTTGATCATCCGTGGAATGTTGATGACTTGGAAAATTTGGAAAATCGTTTGTGCCAGGACGTGCAATGGTTTCTTGATTATCTGGATGTGCGATAATTCTTGGATCGTCATGGGTGTTATTTGACTGAATTTGTGATGAAAAATTGTTTGGCGATACATGATTTCTTCTTATAATAGTTTTCCAAACATTTGGCAAGAAATGTGCATCGTCTCTTGTATTTAATTCACCTTGCTTTTCAATTTCTATAGCTTCTCTAATGAGTCTCGTTCTGAAATGAGATGTATTAGAAATTTCTTTACATGTCTCGAAATTTATTTTATGTCCAGTTGAGAGTTCATGTTGGAAAAGTGCTGATGTTGTCTGTTTGTTTCGAATGGCGAGCTTATGTTCATTCACTCTAGCAGAAATACGTCTATTTGTTTGACCCACGTATGATTTCTGACAGTTACCGCATTCAATTTTATAAACACCAAGGTTTTCTAGCTTAATTTTGTCCTTGGGGTTACCTAATATTTGGGCTATGGTGTTTAAATGTTTGTATGTGACTCTTATATTCTGTCGTTTTAAAATGCGGCCTATTCTGTCAGTGGTGCCTCTAATATAAGGAAGGGTGACGTTGTTTACAAATACTTGTTCGTTTTCTCTTGGCTGTCTATTGTTGTCATTTTGACGCAGAGCATTTCGTATTTGTTTGGAACTGTAACCATTCTTTCTTAATGCACCAGTTACGTTGTTGAGTTCTTGGGGTCGTTTGTGATCATCGGCTAAACGTTTAGATCTAGAAATTAAAGTGTTAGCAACCGACTGTAATTGGGATGGATGATGGTGTGAAAGTGCATTTAAATATCTGTCAGTGTGTGTCGGTTTCCTGTACACTGTGTGGCTATAGTGTGGCTGCAAATCTTTTGAGATTAAAACGTCGAGAAATGCCAATTTGTTATCTTGTTAGATTTCAGTGGTGAATTGTATATTCGGATGTTGAGAGTTTAAAAAAGTCACAAAATTGTCAAGTTCATTTTGTCCATGTGACCATATGATGAAAATATCGTCCACATATCGGAGCCATAGTTTTGGTTTTAGAGTTGTTTGATTTAGAGCTTTTTTCTCGAAATAAATCATGAACAAATTAGCTATAACAGGAGAAAGAGATGAACCCATTGGAGCACCAGCAATCTGTTTGTACATTTGACCATTGAAAGAAAAATATGTGTTTTTCAAACAATGTTCAGCTAAATCAATGACATACTGTGGAAAAGATTCATTAATGGAAATTTGTTCTAAAGCTTCATCAACAGGGATGCTGGGATACAACGACTTCACATCTAAACTGGCTAAAATATCACTGTTATCAATTTGAAAATTTTTTAAGATTTGAATAAAGTGTTGAGAATTTCTTACGTATGATTCGGCTTTTTCTACTTCAGGTTGCATAATTTTTGCCAAAAATTTCTCAAGTTTTTGAAATGGGGAGTTAAAAGCGCTAATAATCGGTCTAAGAGGAACATCTGGCTTGTGGACTTTTGGTAAACCATAAAGTTTGGGGCATCTGCTAGATTTTTCTCGTGGTATTAGTCTTTTTTGTGTTTCAGGATCGATCGGTGAATTTTTAATTTTGGATTTAGTTGTCCTTTCTAAATATGTAGTCGGATTTCTGGGAACTGCTTTATATGATTGGTCTTGTAATATAGCACCCATTTTTTCTTGATAATCAGTCCTATTCATTACCACTGTGGAATTGCCTTTATCCGCTTTTAGGATAACAATTTCTTCATTCCTTCTTAAATCTTTTGAAGCACGATATTCGTCTGGTTTTAAGTTTGGAACAGGTGGTCGACAAGTACGAATGATTCTGGAAACCTCTTGCCTTACTATTTCTGCTTGTTGTTTATCTATTGTATTTAACGAAGACTCAACTTCAGCTATGATTTCTTCAGTAGGGATGTGTTTTGGTGTCACAGCAAAATTAAAACCTTTGCTTAAAACAAATTTTTCAGAATTAGAAAGGATATGATCGGAAAGGTTATGAATTATTTTATCTTGGTCCAGGTTGGACCGTTCTTCATTCTTTCTCGGTGGATTCAGTCGTTGGAATTTGTTTTCTAGTTTTTCGTTTTTCAAAATTCTATCGGTTTCAATGCGCCAGGAAGTGAGAGTGTCCACTTGGTTCCATAACAAAGGATGTAATTTGTTGGCCAATTCAAGGTGAATGTGGAGTAGGTCATATTCAATTTCTGCGATTTCTCTCCTTTTTTGGTGTATGGCTTCCTTCAGGAGCAGCTTACTTGCGTCATGTAGAATTTTATTTGTTTTCCTTGTCGCTGTGTGATAAGAAAGTTTGGTAATCTGTTATTATCACGACACCTGATTAGGAAAGTGAGGTCGCACAGCAGAATATAAGAGTCACATACAAACCTTTAAACACCATAGCCCAAATATTAGGTAACCCCAAGGACAAAATTAAGCTAGAAAACCTTGGTGTTTATAAAATTGAATGCGGTAACTGTCAGAAATCATACGTGGGTCAAACAAATAGACGTATTTCTGCTAGAGTGAATGAACATAAGCTCGCCATTCGAAACAAACAGACAACATCAGCACTTTTCCAACATGAACTTTCAACTGGACATAAAATAAATTTCGAGACATGTAAAGAAATTTCTAATACATCTCATTTCAGAACGAGACTCATTAGAGAAGCTATAGAAATTGAAAAGCAAGGTGAATTAAATACAAGAGACGATGCACATTTCTTGCCAAATGTTTGGAAAACTATTATAAGAAGAAATCATGTATCGCCAAACAATTTTTCATCACAAATTCAGTCAAATAACACCCATGACGATCCAAGAATTATCGCACATCCAGATAATCAAGAAACCATTGCACGTCCTGGCACAAACGATTTTCCAAATTTTCCAAGTCATCACTATTCCACGGATGATCAAAACAACATTCAAAATCACGGCTCAAGCTATATTCTTCTAAATAATTCAGGTCGTAATACAAGAGGTCATGGCACGCCTTACAACTTACGGAATCGCCTATAAATACAGCAGCATAAGGAAATTTCCATCAGTTTCCGACTGTCTCGTACAGCGAAAACATCTCTGATGATGCTCGGTGTGATCCCAGCGAAACGTCAAAACGCTTGTCTTTCCTTCCAGGTTTCTAGCGATAACCAACGGACGTATACCCAGAATATCAAAGGTACAACATACAATTCCGTCCGTGAAAATCAAAAAGTGAATATTATGTAATTTCATCATGAATTTTATTTCTCACAATTTTGGTTACCGAATCAATTAGATCATTTTGTATGGTTTCAGATAAACCATAGAACACGGACGACACGGAAGGATCTATAAATTTTCTGAAATCTCCGTCCAAAGTAGCGGCGAATTTAGCAAGCTCTTTAAAATTACCTTGATTGTTCGAATCGACACTTTCGTCGTTTCCTCGAAATGCAAGTTCTTGCGTCGAGAGAATGATGATCGTATTAACCAAATGTTTGATCATTTGACGATTTTCTTCAACCTTAACGTTATAATTGTTTATAAATTCGCGATGAGCAGTGTTCAACGAATTCACTATATCTTGTTTCCCGAATAATTTAAATTTTAGGGTCGAATGAATATGTTCTTTAGAAATTTCATGTTTACCCGAAGTGCGATGAATTTCTTTCAAGTTATCGCATCCAGTTGAACTGAAAGGGCTTTTTTGATACGAAAATAACAAGCAGTACCAACAGGAAAGTTTTTTTTTAGTTTGGCTTCCGGTTAGCCAAATGAATTTTTTATAAATAGTTGTAGAAAAAGCGCGATTATGATTCGATGTATGCTGGACGAGATTTGGCATAGGTGGTCTAGGAATTTGTAATTTTTGTACAATTTTTTTGTCATCCTAAGAAGATGAAGAAAATTGATTATCTTGTAAGAAACTTACCAAGTCACCATTATTCAATATTACCTCACTTAAATTCGCCATCGCACGAATATTATAGGTACAATTAAGAAAAAATCGAATTAAAGTAATTAAAGCAAAAAATTTTGAATCACGTGTACCTTGTTCTAAAAGAAAATATTTTGGAAGATCACGGAACGTAGAACCGTCGTTGTTCTCCAACGAAAATCTCCACGAATGCAAATGTTGCTCCCCGGTGGTTATTCCAAATCCTAGATATAACAAATATTGAAATCCGTGGCAATATGGATCATATTACAACGGTCGACGACGTAGGACAAATTTCGTATCTAAACGAACCGATTATTCGATCGTTCGACGATTCCCGTAGGTGTTATATCCCCTCCTATGGGTCGCCAGCCGGGCTAAGATGCTTTACGCTTGACTCGTGGTTGACTAATTTCAGTAAAATGAATTAATCTTAAATTTGTGAAATATAAATTATGAATTTTTTTCAAGATCAAATCTAGCTAAAACTTTCAAAAAATACAGCTTTTTTCGACCGAATCTGTAAAAAAAATGTTCCACTAATTTAAAAGTTCGGGTGATATCTTTTCTCAAAAAAAATACTTATTCCAGTAAAGTTTTTCCTGTAACATGTTTTTTCAATAATTCGAAATTATCCTTATATGTATAATAAATTTCATTTCAGTAATTTCTATGTTTTCTTAATTCTTGCGAAACTAGAAATGAAAATAGGGGAAATGAATGAGTGATTCTTCTCTATTTTTGAAGATTTTGATCAGTAATTCACAAAATTACAATTAAACAATACGCAAATTGTCTTTCTATGTGTTAAGGTCGGCTCAAGCACGTCGGCGTCGGGCCGACCTTGCATGTATCAAGAAGCGACCGACGTCCCGGGTATTGCAACGTTACACGAGCGTGAGTCGTAGGTGCTGCAAAGTACCATAACTGGAAGCTCTCGATCGGCTGGCCTACCCAGTGATATGAAAACGAATGAATACTTTGTAAAGGCGCGGCGTGCGGAATGAAAACAAATAAATCGGGGTATACTGCTAATCGAGATCGAAATTGAAAATTCACAAGTAATTTCAATGAATATTGTTCCAATATTTGTATTCTATTCTTCGACTATTTTTGGGTCGGCCCGGCCGACCCTGCCGACCCTGACGAGCCGTCCCTGGTCGTCACTCACGGTCCACTTCTTTCACTATATGTCGGGTTATGGAGTTAAACCACTCGTCACCTGAATAGCATCTTTATTCGGGGGAGTTGTTACACTAACGTACAGCAAGTCGTTCGGGTTACTAATGTTCCCTCTCACAAAGGTAGCGCGACCTCAAATAATATTTCTCACCAAAACATACGTGCCTCGTTCAATGTCACTCTTGCGGTATGTTTTGGTGTTTTACTTCCTATAATAACAAAACATGCCCGTGGCCCCGTTAGGGCGACCGTCCATATAGGCGATTCAAGTTGCCTGAGCGCAAAAAACGGTGTAGCTCGAAAAGTACCCAGCTACCAGATATTCGATTTTTGACACTTTTACGATTCATGCTTGAGAAAGGTTCGATTTATGGGAATTTCGGAAGGGTTATCCCTTTTCATTCAAACCCTCGCTATGTACTCATGTACTTAGGTGTAGAAGCAAGAGATAAAATGTGGAGTACATTTTTTTTACGAAAGCGAAAAATACGTCGTGTACAGGTTCACTTTCAATTTAATTTAAATTGAGCCATAGTTTTATGGAGTCTGAATGAAAAGGGATATATCTTCTGAAATTCCCATGAATTGAACCTTTCTCAAGCGTCAAAAAGTGTCAAAAATCGAATATCTGGATGCTGGGTACTTTTCGAGCTAGACCGTTTTTTGCGCTCAGGCAACTTGAGTCGCCTATATGGACGGTCGCCCTTACTCGTACATTCACAGTTGTAAAGCATCCGGAAAGTGTGGAACCTTGTGGGACGCCCGCCTGAACAGATTCGGTTTTCGATTTTATGTTATCAATTTTTACTTGAAAAGTCCGGTTTCTAAGGAATGAGTCGATAATTTTCGTCAATTCAAGAGGGAAATCCGCTGTCATTAATTTTGATATCAAACCATCGTGCCAAACACCGTCGGAGGCCTTTGACACGTCGAGCATAACTGCTCCCGTGCAAACCCCTCTCTGGAAGTTAACCGTGATTTGAATTGCCAGTCGAGCCGCCTGAAGGCTGGTCGACAAGTTTTTCCGAAAACCAAATTGTTCGTTTGGGAGGATTTTTTCTGTGATGGGACATTCTTGTATTCTTGTCAGTATGACCCGCTCAGCTACTTTGCCTAGACAAGGTAGTAAGCTGATTGGTCTGGATTTGTCTGGATTTTTGTGCTTTTCGGATTAAGATTGAATCAGCGTGTTTCCAAATTTTAGGGAAATGATACAGTCTGAACATAGCATTGACAATGTTAGTTATTTCTACCATCTGTTTGTCAGTGAGGTATTTGAGTATAATATTAGTGATTTTGTCATGACCTGGGGCTTTACGTTTTTTCAAGCTTTTAATGATACCTCTGCTTTCTGAAGGATTAGTGTGTCTCCATGGTGTTTTTGGATGAGTGTTGTTCAATTTCTGAATGTTGTCTTTTACTGTTTCTAAAAGTTTTGTGGGCGTGTTGTGAACAGGGCTCGAAAATATCACGATATTTTCATAAATATCAATCAATCCGATATATATCATAAATATCATGATATATATCAAAATGTTGATATTTATAAAAAAGAAAAATACTACAGTTTCACGTGAAAGATTTTTGTTTATTTGCTTTCAAAAATAAAAACGACAAAGTGAAAAAACAAAATGCTTATACAAGAAAAATCAAATTCGTACTTATTTCAACATTTTCGAAATAGGTATATCATCGGACGAATCGCTGGAAACGCCTTCTTCAGTCTCAGCTTCATTTTCCCAAATCCAATCCAGAGTTAAGTATTTATACATAAAAACTAGTTTGGCAGCTTTTTCATTTCCCAGACTGTTCCTAATTTTCGACTGTACGAGCCCAAATGTGGAGAAACGGTTGATTTTTCAATTCATTTTCTAGATGTATCCAAATTTCCACTCCTATTGAGATAGTGGTACAATCTCGCTGCATTTCATCCAATGCCTTTGAAATGGGAGTGAGTCGGGAAATCAAATCTTTGGCGTTCGTAACGATATTAATATCATTTACTATTTCCCAGACATCATTGTCAATTCGATCCTTGTTGTCCTGACAAACCTGGACCATTATGCCTCTTCTTCTTCTTTCAAGTACCATGTCCCCCATGGACGTTGGCGATCATATTGGCTATCATCACTTTGTTGGTAGCTGCTCGGAAAAGTCCTGTCGTCGATTCATTGAACCAAGTTCTCAAGTTTTTTAACCACGATATCCGTCTTCTTCCTGGACCTCGACGTCCTGGTATCCTCCCTTGTAATACGAGATGTAACAGTTCATATTTCTCAGGATGACGCATTATATGTCCAAAATATGTGAGTTTTCTTTTCTTTATTGTGACCGTCAGTTCAGTTTCCTTTTTAACTCTTCGTAGGACTGTTACGTTGCTTATGTGGTCCCTCCAACTAATCTTCAGCATTCTGCGGTAACACCAGAACTCAAAAGCTTCCACCCGTCTCATGCTGGCCTCGGACATCGTCCATGATTCAGCCCCATACAACAGGATAGAAAATACATAGCATCTTAAGAGTCTAGTACGTAATTCGATAGACAGATCTCGATTGGTTAATGCTTTCGATAACTTAAAGAATGCTACTCTGGCTTTTTCCACGCGACATTTGATCTCTACCGAGTGATCCCAATCTTCACACACTGTTGTACCCAAATAAGTAATTTTTGGTACTCTCTGTATTGAAGTGCCCTCGACTTTAATAACTTGTGCGAAATTCCTCGTTTCTTTACTAACAATCATTGTCTTAGTCTTATTCACGTTAATTTTCAACCCAAACTTCGCCGATGTCTCTACAATTCTGTTCATCAATCTCTGTAGTCCTAGTTCGCTGTCAGCAATAATAACCGTATCGTCGGCATATCTCAAATTATTTACACGTACGCCATTTACAGATACACCATCTTCCGCATCTTCTAGAGCTTCATTAAATATGCTCTCAGAATAACAATTAAAGATAATTGGTGACAGGATACAACCTTGACGAACTCCTCTCATTATTTCTACACTTTCTGTCAGTTCTTGACCCACCCTTACACTTGCTTTTTGATTCCAGTACAGATTCACAATAAATTGCAGATCCCGATCATCAATACCCGATTTCTTGAGCACTTCAGCCATCCTGTCGTGCTGTACTCTATCGAAAGCCTTCTCGTAATCGATAAAGCACATAAATACATCGCAGTTAACGTCTCTACAGCGTTGGATCAGCACCCACAAGCTGAACAAAGCCTCTCTCGTCCCCAGTCCTCTTCGAAATCCAAACTGCGAATCACCAATGGTCTCTTCGATACGATTATATATTCTTGCGTGGATAACTTTAAGAAACATTTTTAACACTTGACTCATGAGACTAATGGTACGGTATTCTTCACATCGTTTTGCAGATGGTTTTTTGGGTAACGCAACGAAAGTTGATTTTAGCCAGTCATTTGGAATTACCCCTGATACGTAAATTTCGTTAAATAATTTGCACATCATTTCTACTCCTCCTTGTTCGCATAGTTTCACAACTTCAGCGTATGTCTCATCTGGTCCGGCGCTTTTTCCGGTTTTTGCCGATTTTATAGCTTTTTCTACCTCTCTCTTAGTAATCGAAGGACCCGTGTTCGCCATCATATACATCGGATTTGGACATCTTGCATCCTGGAACAATTCTTGTATATACTCACTCCACACTTTCTTTTGTTCATCAATATCCACAAGTAGATTTCCGTCTCCGTCTTCTAGTCTAGCGTTCCTAATCTTTTTCATTCCAAGAAACTCTTTCACTTTTTTATGCAAGTTGAATGAATCGTGACGTAGTTCCATTTCTTCGATCTCTCTACACTGCCCTTCCAACCACCGCTTTTTTGCCTCTCGTACTTTTTGACGTATCTGTGAGTTAAGAATTCTGTAACGGTTATTATCATTTTTCATTAGTCGTCTCTCTTCCATTAGATCGAGGATGTCCGGGGTAATCCATCTCTGTTTAGGCTGGATTCTATCTGCTTTCAGAAATTCAACAGTCGATTCCTTTATCGCTGTTTTGAATGCTTGCCATATTTCCTCGACCGAATTACTGGCTGGTGAGTCACGTAGCTTCTGTTCAACTTTCGCCGTTACTTCTTTTTTTATGTCTGGGTCTTTTAACTTGTCTCTGTCTATTCTTACAGATGGTTTCTTTTTCGTAGTCTTTTTGAGTCGGAATGCCATTCTTGCCACCAGCAATGAGTGATCAGAATTTACATCCGCACCCGGTAGCGTTTTTACAGCTTTAATTGACTTTTTAAAACGTTGGTTTATAGCGATGTAGTCTATTTGATTTCGTATTATATTGTTTGGACTATCGGCTGGAGATTTCCATGTATACAACCTTCTCTTTGGTAATTTAAAAAACGTATTCATAATGACTAAATTATTATCTTTGCAGAATTGCACAAAAGTATCACCTCTCTCGTTTCTATTACCCAAACCAAATTCTCCAACCGTCGCTTCGTCTTTTCCACGCCCGACTTTTCCATTTATGTCTCCCATCATTATAACTATTTCATGTTTGCACTGCTTTAAGCAAGCCTTTACATCCTCATAGAAATCGTTAAGCTCTTCTTCACTAGACGCAGAAGTTGGCGCGTATACTTGCACAAAGTTGAGTTTAATAGGCGTCGCATTGATTTTTAACATAGCTACTCTGTCAGAGATAGGGACAAAGTTAAGTACAGCATCCTTCACTTGTTTGTTGACGATGAATGCAACCCCATTTCGGTGATATGCACCGGTCTCACCCGAATAAAAGATTCTCCATGAGTCTACTTCCTCAATTCCACTGCCTCGCCATCTCATCTCACTTACTCCTAAAACTGCCAAATTCAATCTTTCCATTTCTTGAATCGTATTTTCCAGTTTTCCGTCATACATACTCCGAACATTCCAAGTCCCAATTGAAATATGTGATTTTGGTTTTGATATATATGCATGATATTCATTCCCTGAGCGTTCATTGGCTGGCCGGGAGATTCTTAGCACCCCTGCCCCATTTAAGGGGCGCCCGTACTCGGGGCCGTGGTTTTGATTTGCAGCCATAATATGATTGTTCTGGGAAAGTATAGTGTGGTGGGTTTCCGTTGCCTTCCACACCGCTGTTGAAGTGCCGTTGTCGTGGTTTCCACTGCGCCACTCCATATCCGGTACAAAGCCGACGTCCATTCTCCATAGACCGCCTTTGTCCCTACTGAACGACCAGCTGCCATCGTTCAGGTATTCGCTTATTTACTGCCGGCGAATACACGGCATGTCACCTGTCTATTCTATTGCCTCTATTCTCCAGAAATGATTGAATACAATCATTCATTGTATTCCACCGTATTTCCAGAGGCATTATGAGTTTTTTACCTCCTCTTTGCTTGTACCAAGCAGCTGGCAAATGTATATTTCTGGAATATTTGACCAGTTTCAAAATTTGTTCGGACAAATCAGGGACTTTTAGATCTTGTGCCAATAGATTTAAAATATGTGCACTACATCCGTATTGTATTATATCTAAATCTTCACCAGCCAGCTCTCTTCTCATCTTCTGAACGTTTCCAGTATTGTCAGTTACGACACTTCTTATTTTGCAGCCAAATTTTTTCTCGCAGTTTTCTATAGCATTTATTGCTACAGTTTTCAAGTATACGGAATTGTGAGCGTTTCCGGACGTATCTACCATTTCAACCAAATATGAATCACCATTCTCTTTTACTACAGCACAGCAGACAAGAGGTTCGTTTCTAGTGTTAGACCAGCCATCCAAAGATAGGGAAACCGTTTGGCCTTCAAGTTCTTTCTTGGCAGTCTCTAAAATATTTTTATGGACTTCTTCCAATACTGGACCTCCAATCTGGTACGCAGAAGGAGGCTTGAAACCAGGTCTCAACATGCTAATCATTTTTTTAAACTCTATATTGTCTGCATGGCTGAAAGGGGTATTGGTGGCGAAAAAACATCTCGCGATTTGATTGTTCAACTTTTCTGCGTATTCTTGACTAGTTACAATGGCATCTGAATTCCTAGCGATTGCGAGAGTTCGAGTCTTTTTTGGTGGTGGAGGTATATTTTCAACTGGATTTTCGGCTACAAAATTTAAATATTCATTGTA
>JAIFOV010000284.1:0-24297 GCA_020654155.1 Novius pumilus
TTATAAAGATATTTATTCTTTAGAAATATAATATTATTTTCTAAAAATGATTACCATCAAACATTTTTTATTATCATTAATTTTTTCAATTTTGAACAATTCAAAAAAAGAGGAAATCAATACAAAGATTCAAATGCTACTACACAATTAATATAAATACTCTTGGAAAAATGGGAATATTACATTCCCATTTCCCATGTTTCTGGTGCAAACTCACAGAATATTGATAACTGCTTTTTTTAGATCAATTTCATCCAACAGAATCAGTTCGAGAACAAATTGGTAATGATTTATACAAATTTTTATACAAATTTGATAAAAAAAATTTAAACAATATTTTTTGGAATTATCAATAAATTTGCAAAGAAAAATCGATACTGGATTGGAGGTGGCAGTGTGAGCCAAGATTATATTTATACAGCAATTGAAGTTATCATTGATCATTTTCCACCAATAAGTATTTTTTTAAAAGACTACCAGAAGATCAAGGAATAAGGATTGTTACAATCGTGGGTTTCGTTAGAGCGCAGATTGGGGACCCACGGCTATTCAACCGACCGTGGCAGTGCGACAGGCACAACCGGGCCCATCCAGCGCCCTGATGCTCTCGAACTAGCAACCCAGAGCCAAACCGAGACCATGGGGCACAAAACGGTGGTTTCGGCCATCTGTAAAGCCCAGGACCATACTCCGATGCCCAGGCATTCATACTACAGCTGACTAATAACGAACAGCTAGCGTATGGATGCCTGGAGACCGGCGTCTTGCTCCTGGGCCTCGAGGACGGCCGAAACCACAGTTTTGAGGCCCTCGGTCTCGAATTGGCTCTGCGTGGCTAGTTTGGGAGCATGGTTGGGACCGTTTGTGCCTGTCGCACTGCCATGGTCGGTTGAATAGCCGTAAGTCCCCACAATCTGCGCTCCAACGAAACCCACGACACCCGCCCCGATATGGACCACCCACGGCTATTCACTACGACCGTGGCAGTGCGACAGGAACAACCGGGCCCATCCAGCGCCCCCGATGCTCCCGAACTAGCCACGCAGAGCCAATTCGGGACAGAGGGTCTGAAAACTGTGGTTTCCGCCGTCCTCGAGGCCAGGAGCAACACGCCGATATCCAGGCGTCCATACGCTAGCTGTTCGTTATTAGTCAGCTGGCGTATGAATGCCTGGGCATCGGCGTATGGTACTGGGCTTCTCAGACGGCCGAAACCAAGTTTTTGAATCCTTTTGTCTCGAATTGGCTCTGGATAGCTAGTTCACGAGCATCGGGGGCGCTAATTGAGCCCATTTGTGCCTGTCGCACTGCCACGGTCGGTTGAATAGCCGTGGGTCCCCCCAATCTGCGCTCCAACGGAACCCACGATACCCGCCCCGATATGGACCACCCACGGCTATTCACTACGACCGTAGCAGTGGGACAGGTACAACCAGGCCCATTCAGCGCCCTCGATGCTGTTGAACTAGCAACGCAGAGCCAATTCGAGACCATGGGGCTGAAAACGGTGGTTTCGGCCATCTGAAAGCCCAGGACCATACGCCGATGCCCAGGCATTCATACAACAGCTGACTAATAACGAACAGCTAGCGTATGGATGCCTGGATATCGGCGTGTTGCTCCTGGGCCTCGAGGACGGCGGAAACCACAGTTTTGAGACCACTTGTCTCGAATTGGCTCTGCGTGGCTAGTTCGGGAGCATCGTTGCGCTGGATGGGCCCGGTTGTGCCTGTCGCACTGCCACGGTCGTAGTGAATAGCCGTGGGTGGTCCATATCGGGGCGGGTGTCGTGGGTTTCGTTGGAGCGCAGATTGGGGAACCACGGCTATTCAACCGACCGTGGCAGTGCGACAGGCACAAACGGGCCCATCCAGCGCCAACGATGCTCCCGAACTAGCCACGCAGAGCCAATTCGAGACAAAGGGTCTCAAAACTGTGGTTTCCGCCGTCCTCGAGGCCCAGGAGCAACACGCCGATATCCAGGCGTCCATACGCTAGCTGTTCGTTATTAGTCAGCTGTTGTATGAATGCCTGGGCATCGGCGTATGGTCCTGGGCTTCTCAGATGGCCGAAACCACCGTTTTCAGCCCCGTGGTCTCGGTTTGGCTCTGGGTTGCTAGTTCGGGAGCATCAGGGGCGCCGGATGGGCCGGGTTGTGCCTTTCCCACTGCCACGGTCGGTTGAATAGCCGTGGGTCCCACCAACCTGCGCTCCAGGGATACCGAAACCCACGACACTCGCCCCATATAGATCACCCACGGCTATTCACCACCACCGTGGCAGTGGGAAAGGCACAACCCGGCCCATCCAGCGCCCCCGATGCTCTCGAACTAGCAACCCAGAGCCAAACCGAGACCACGGGGCTCAAAACGGTGGTTTCGGCCGTCTGAGAAGCCCAGGACCATACGCCGATGCCCAGGCATTCATACACCAGCTGACTAATAACGAACAGCTAGCGTATGGATGCCTGGATATCGGCGTATTGCTCCTGGGCCTCGAGGACGGCGGAAACCACAGTTTTGAGACCCTTTGTCTCGAATTGGCTCTGCGTGGCTAGTTCGGGAGCATCGTTGGCGCTGGATGGGCCCGTTTGTGCCTGTCGCACTGCCACGGTCGGTTGAATAGCCGTGGGTCCTCCAATCTGCGCTGCAACGAAACCCGCGACACCCGCCCCGATATGGACCACCCACGGCTATTCACTACGACCGTGGCAGTGGGACAGGCACAACCAGGCCCATCCAGCGCCCCCGATGCTGCCGAACTAGCAACGCAGAGCCAATTCGAGACCGAGGGTCTCAAAACTGTGGTTTCGGCCGTCCTCGAGGCCCAGGAGCAAGACGCCGATATCCAGGCATCCATACGCCAGCTGTTCGTTATTAGTCAGCTGTTGTATGAATGCCTGGGCATCGGCGTATGGTCCTGGGCTTCCAGATGGCCGAAACCACCGTTTTGTGCCCCATGGTCTCGGTTTGGCTCTGGGTTGCTAGTTCAAGAGCATCGGGGGCGCCTGGATGGGCCAGGTTGTGCCTTTCCCACTGCCACGGTGGGTTGAATAGCCGTGGGTCCCACCAATCAGCGCGCCAGGGACACCGGAACCCACGACACTCGCCCCATTTGGATCACCCACGGCTATTCACCCGACCGTGGCAGTGGGAAAGGCACAACCAGGCCCATCCAGCGCCCCTGGTGCTCTCGAACTAGCAACCCAGAGCCAATCCGAGACCATGGGGCTCAAAACGGTGGTTTCGGCCATCTGGGAAGACCAGGACCATACGCCGATGCCCAGGCATCCATACAACAGCTGACTTATAACGAACAGCTGGCGTATGGATGCCTCGAGATCGGCGTCTTGCTCCTGGGCCTCGAGGACGGCGGAAACCACGGTTTTGAGACCCTTTGTCTCGAATTGGCTCTGCGTGGCTAGTTCGGGAGCATCGTTGGCGCTGGATGGGCCCAGTTGTGCCTGTCGCACTGCCACGGTCGGTTGAATAGCCGTGGGGTCCCAATCTGCGCTCCAACGACCACGCACGGCTATTCACTACGACCGTGGCAGTGGGAAAGGCACAATCAGGCCCATCCAGCGCCCTGATGCTCTCGAACTAGCAACCCAGAGCCAATTCGAGACCATGGGGCTCAAAACGGTGGTTTCGGCCATCTATAAAGGCCAGGACCATACGCCGATGCCCAGGCATTCATACTACAGCTGACTAATGATGAACAGCTACCGTATGGATGCCTGGAGATCGGCGTCTTGCTCCTGGGCCTCGAGGACGGCCGAAACCACAGTTTTGAGACCCTCGGTCTCGGTTGGCTCTGGGTTGCTAGTTCGGCAGCATCGGGGGCGCTGGATGGGCCTGGTTGTACTTGTCCCACTGCTACGGTCGTAGTGAATAGCCGTGGGTGGTCCATATGGGGCGGGTGTCGTGGGTTTCGTTGGAGCGCAGATTGGGGACCCACGGCTATTCAACCGACCGTGGCAGTGCGACAGGCACAACCGGGCCCATTCAGCGCCCCGATGCTCCTGAACTAGCTATCCAAAGCCAATTCGAGACAAACGGATTCAAAAACGTGGTTTCGGCCGTCAGAGAAGCCCAGTACCATACGCCGATGCCCAGGCGTTCATACGCAAGCTGACTAATTACGAACAGCTAGCGTATGGACGCCTGGATATCGGCGTGTCACTCCTGGGCCTCGAGGACGGCGGAAACCACAGTTTTGGGACCCTTTGTCTGGAATTGGCTCTACGTGACTATTTCCGGAGCATCGTTGCGCTGGATGGGCCTGTCGCACTGCACATCTGGGAAGACCAGGAACATACGCCGATGCCCAGGCATCCATACAACAGCTGACTTATAACGAACAGCTAGCGTATGGATGCCTCGAGACCGGCGTTTTGCTCCTGGGTCTCGAGGACGGCGGAAACCACAGTTTTGAGACCCTTTGTCTCGAATTGGCTCTGCGTGGCTAGTTCGGGAGCATCGTTGGCGCTGGATGGGCCCGGTTGTGCCTGTCGCACTGCCACGGTCGGTTGAATAGCCGTGGGTCCCCAATCTGCGCTCCAACGAAACCCACGACACCCGCTCCGATATGGACCACCCACGGCTATTCACTACGACCGTAGCAGTGGGACAGGTACAACCGGGCCCACCCAGCGCCAACGATGCTCCCGAACTAGCCACGCAGAGCCAATTCGAGACAAAGGGTCTCAAAACTGTGGTTTCCGCCGTCCTCGAGGCCCAGGAGCAAGACGTCGGTCTCCAGGCATCCATAGGCTAGCTGTTCGTTATTAGTCAGCTGTTGTATGAATGCCTGGGCATCGGCGTATGGTCCTGGGCTTCCCAGATGGCCGAAACCACCGTTTTGTGCCCCATGGTCTCGGTTTGGCTCTGGGTTGCTAGCTCGAGAGCACCAGGGGCGCTGGAGGGGCCTGGTTGTGCCTTTCATACTGCCACGGTGGGGGTGAATAGCCGTGGGTGATCCATATGGGGCGAGTGTCGTGAGTTTCGGAGTCCCTGGAGCGCAGATTCGTGGGACCCACGGCTATTCAACCGACCGTGGCAGTGGGAAAGGCACAACCGGCCCATCTGGCGCCCCCGATGCTCTTGAACTATCAACCCAGAGCCAAACCGAGACCATGGGACACAAAACGGTGTTTTCGGCCGCCTGTGAAGCCCAGGACCATACGCTGATGCCCAGGCATCACTACAACAGCTGACTAATAACGAACAGCTAGCGTCCTCGAGGCCCAGGAGCAAGACGCCGGTCTCCAGGCATGCATACGCTAGCTGTTCGTTATTAGTCAGCTGTTGTATGAATGCCTGGGCATCGGCGTATGGTCCTGTGCTTCCCAGATGGCCGAAACCACCGTTTTGAGTCCCATGGTCTCGGTTTGGCTCTGAGTTGCTGGTTCGAGAGCATCGGGGGCGCTGAATGGGCCTGGTTGTACTTGTCCCACTGCTACGGTCGTAGTGAATAGCCGTGATTGGTCCATATCGGGGCGGGTGTCGTGGGTTTCGTTGGAGCGCAGATTGGGGGGACTCACGGCTATTCAACCGACCGTGGCAGTGCGACAGGCACAACCGGGCCCATCCAGCGCCCTGATGCTCTCGAACTAGCAACCCAGAGCCAAACCGAGACCATGGGGCACAAAACGGTGGTTTCGGCCATCTATAAAGCCCAGGACCATACTCCGATGCCCAGGCATTCATACTACAGCTGACTAATAACGAACAGCTAGCGTATGGATGCCTGGAGACCGGCGTCTTGCTCCTGGGCCTCGAGGACGGCCGAAACCACAGTTTTGGACAGTGGTCCATATCGGGGCGGGTGTCGTGGGTTTCGTTGGAGCGAAGATTGGGGGGACTTACGGCTATTCAACCGACCATGGCAGTGCGACAGGCACAAACGGTCCCAACCATGCTCCCGAACTAGCCACGCAGAGCCAATTCGAGACCGAGGGCCTCAAAACTGTGGTTTCGGCCGTCCTCGAGACCCAGGAGCAAGACGCCGGTCTCCAGGCATCCATACGCTAGCTGTTCGTTATTAGTCAGCTGTAGTATGAATGCCTGGGCATCGGAGTATGGTCCTGGGCTTTACAGATGGCCGAAACCACAGTTTTGAGGCCCTCGGTCTCGAATTGGCTCTGCGTGGCTAGTTCGGGATCATGGTTGGGACCGTTTGTGCCTGTCGCACTGCCATGGTCGGTTGAATAGCCGTAAGTCCCCCCAATCTGCGCTCCAACGAAACCCACGACACCCGCCCCGATATGGACCACCCACGGCTATTCACTACGACCGTGGCAGTGCGACAGGAACAACCGGGCCCATCCATTGCCAACGATGCTCCCGAAATAGCCACGCAGAGCCAATTCGAGACAAAGGGTCTCAAAACTGTGGTTTCCGCCGTCCTCGAGGCCAGGAGCAACACGCCGATATCCAGGCGTCCATACGCTATCTGTTCGTTATTAGTCAGCTGGCGTATGAATGCCTGATCATCGGCGTATGGTACTGGGCTTCTCAGACGGCCGAAACCAAGTTTTTGAATCCTTTTGTCTCGAATTGGCTCTGGATAACTAGTTCAGGACCTAACCTAACCTAACCTAACCTAACCTAACCTAACTAGTTCAGGAGCATCGGGGGCGCTCGATGGGCCCAGTTATGCCTGTCGCACTGCCACGGTGGGTTGAATAGCCGTGGGTCCCCCCAATCTGCGCTCCAACGAAACCCACGATACCCGCCCCGATATGGACCATCCACGGCTATTCACTACGACCGTAGCAATGGGACAGGTACAACCAGGCCCATTCAGCGCCCTCGATGCTGTTGAACTGGCAACGCAGAGCCAATTCGAGATCATGGGGCTGAAAACGGTGGTCTCGGTCATCTGAAAAGCCCAGGACCATCCGCCGATGCCCAGGCATTCATACAACAGCTGACTAATAACGAACAGCTAGCGTATGGACGCCTGGATATCGGCGTGTTGCTCCTGGGCCTCGAGGACGGCGGAAACCACAGTTTTGAGACCACTTGTCTCGAATTGGCTCTGCGTGGCTAGTTCGGGAGCATCGTTGCGCTGGATGGGCCCGGTTTTGCTTGTCGCACTGCCACGGTCGTAGTGAATAGCCGTGAGTGGTCCATATCGGGGCGGGTGTCGTGGGTTTCGTTGGAGCGCAGATTGGGGGGAACCACGGCTATTCAACCGACCGTGGCAGTGCGACAGGCACAAACGGGCCCATCCAGCTCCAACGATGCTCCCGAATTAGCCACGCAGAGCCAATTCAAGACAAATGGTCTCAAAACTGTGGTTTCCGCCGTCCTCGAGGCCCAGGAGCAACACGCCGATATCCAGGCATCCATACGCTAGCTGTTCGTTATTAGTCAGCTGTTGTATGAATGCCTGGGCATCGGCGTATGGTCCTGGGCTTCTGAGATGGCCGAAACCACCGTTTTCAGCCCCATGGTCTCGGTTTGGCTTTGGGTTGCTAGTTCGGGAGCACCGGGGCGCCTGGATGGGCCGGGTTGTGCCTTTCCCACTGCCACGGTCGGTTGAATAGCCGTGGGTCCCACCAACCTGCGCCCAGGGATACCGAAACCCACGACACTCGCCCCATATAGATCACCCACGGCTATTCACCACCACCGTGGCAGTAGGAAAGGCACAACCCGGCCCATCCAGCGCCCCCGATGCTCTCGAACTAGCAACCCAGAGCCAAACCGAGACCATGGGGCTCAAAACGGTGGTTTCGGCCGTCTGAGAAGCCCAGGACCATACGCCGATGCCCAGGCATTCATACACCAGCTGACTAATAACGAACAGCTAGCGTATGGACGCCTGGTATCGGCGTATTGCTCCTGGGCCTCGAGGACGGCGGAAACCACAGTTTTGAGACCCTTTTTCTCGAATTGGCTCTGCGTGGCTAGTTCGGGAGCATCGTTGGCGCTGGATGGGCCCGTTTGTGCCTGTCGCACTGCCACGGTCGGTTGAATAGCCGTGGGTCCTCCAATCTGCGCTGCAACGAAACCCGCGACACCCGCCCCGATATGGACCACCCACGGCTATTCACTACGACCGTAGCAGTGGGACAGGCACAACCAGGCCCATTCAGAGCCCCCGATGCTGCCGAACTAGCAACCCAGAGCCAACTCGAAACCGAGGGTCTCAAAACTGTGGTTTCGGCCGTCTTCGAGGTCGAGGAGCAAGACGCCGGTCTCCAGGCATCCATAAGCCAGCTGTTCGTTATAAGTCAGCTGTTGTATGGATGCCTGGGCATCGGCGTAAGGTCCTAGTCTTTCCAGATTGCCGAAACCACCGTTTTGTGCCCCATGGTCTCGGTTTGGCTCTAGGTTGCTTGTTCAAGAGCATCGGGGGCGCCAGATGGGCCAGGTTGTGCCTTTCCCACTGCCACGGTGGGTTGGATGGCCGTGGGTCCCACCAATCAGCGCGCCAGGGACACCGGAACCCACGACACTCGCCCCATTTAGATCACACACGGCTATTCACCCCCACCGTGGCAGTGGGAAAAGCACAACTAGGCCCATCCAGCGCCCCTGGTGCTCTCGAACTAGCAACCCAGAGCCAATCCGAGACCATGGGGCTCAAAACGGTGGTTTCGGCCATCTGGGAAGACCAGGACCATACGCCGATGCCCAGGCATCCATACAACAGCTGACTTATAACGAACAGCTAGCGTATGGATGCCTCGAGACCGGCGTCTTGCTCCTGGGCCTCGAGGACGGCGGAAACCACGGTTTTGAGGCCCTTTGACTCGAATTGGCTCTGCGTGGCTAGTTCATGAGCATCTTTGGCGCTGGATGGGCCCGTTTGTGCCTGTCGCAATGCCACGGTCGGTTGAATAGCCGTGGGTCCCCCCAATCTGCGCTCCAACGACCACGCACGGCTATTCACTACGACCGTGGCAGTGGGAAAGGCACAATCAGGCCCATCCAGCGCCCCTGATGCTCTCGAGCTAGCAACCCAGAGCCAAAAAGAGACCATGGGGCACAAAACGGTGGTTTCGGCCATCTATAAAGGCCAGGACCATACTCCGATGCCCAGGCATTCATACTACAGCTGACTAATGATGAACAGCTACCGTATGGATGCCTTGAGACCGGCGTCTTGCTCCTGGGCCTCGAGGTCGGCCGAAACCACAGTTTTGAGACCCTCGGTCTCGAGTTGGCCCTGGATTGCTAGTTCGGCAGCATCGGGGGCGCTGAATTGTCCTGATTGTACTTGTCCCACTGCTACGGTCGTAGTGAATAGCCGTGGGTGGTCCATATAGGGGCGGGTGTCGTGGGTTTCGTTGGAGCGCAGATTGGGGGACCCACGGCTATTCAACCGACCGTGGCAGTGCGACAGGCACAACCGGGCCTATTCAGCGCCCCGATGCTCCTGAACTAGCTATCCAAAGCTAATTCGAGACAAACGGATTCAAAAACGTGGTTTCGGCCGTCAGAGAAGCCCAGTACCATACGCCGATGCCCAGGCGTTCATACGCAAGCTGACTAATAACGAACAGCTAGCGTATGGACGCCTGGATATCGGCGTGTCACTCCTGGGCCTCGAGGACGGCGGAAACCACAGTTTTGGGACCCTTTGTCTGGAATTGGCTCTACGTGACTATTTCCGGAGCATCGTTGCGCTGGATGGGCCTGTCGCACTGCACATCTGGGAAGACCAGGAACATACGCCGATGCCCAGGCATCCATACAACAGCTGACTTATAACGAACAGCTAGCGTATGGATGCCTCGAGACCGGCGTTTTGCTCCTGGGTCTCGAGGACGGCGGAAACCACAGTTTTGAGACCCTTTGTCTCGAATTGGCTTTGCGTGGCTAGTTCGGGAGCATCGTTGGCGCTGGGTGGGCCCGGTTGTACCTGTCGCACTGCCACGGTCGGTTGAATAGCCGTGGGTCCCCCCAATCTGCGCTCCAACGAAACCCACGACACCCGCCCCGATATGGACCACCCACGGCTATTCACTACGATCGTGGCAGTGCGACAGGCACAACCGGGCCCATCCAGCGCCAACGATGCTCCCGAACTGGCCACGCAGAGCCAATTCGAGACAAAGGGTCTCAAAACTGTGGTTTCCGCCGTCCTCGAGGCCCAGGAGCAAGACGCCGGTCTCCAGGCATCCATACGCTAGCTGTTCGTGATTAGTCAGCTGTTGTATGAATGCCTGGGCATCGGCTTATGGTCCTGGGCTTCCCAGATGGCCGCAACCAACGTTTTGTGCCCCATGGTCCCGGTTTGGCACTGAGTTGCTAGCTCGAGAGCACCAGGGGCGCTGGAGGGGCCTGGTTGTGCCTTTCCCACTGCCACGGTGGGGGTGAATAGCCGTGGGTGATCCATATGGGGCGAGTGTCGTGAGTTTCGGAGTCCCTGGAGCGCAGATTCGTGGGACCCACTGCCATTCAACCGACCGTGGCAGTGGGAAAGGCACAACCGGCCCATCTGGCGCCCCCGATGCTCTTGAACTATCAACCCAGAGCCAAACCGAGACCATGGGACACAAAACGATGTTTTCGGCCGCCTGTGAAGCCCAGGACCATACGCTGATGCCCAGGCATCACTACAACAGCTGACTAATAACGAACAGCTAGCGTCCTCGAGGCCCAGGAGCAAGACGCCGGTCTCCAGGCATGCATACGCTAGCTGTTCGTAATTAGTCAGCTGTTGTATGAATGCCTGGGCATCGGCGTATGGTCCTGTGCTTCCCAGATGGCCGAAACCACCGTTTTGAGTCCCATGGTCTCGGTTTGGCTCTGAGTTGCTGGTTCGAGAGCATCGGGGGCGCTGAATGGGCCTGGTTGTACTTGTCCCACTGCTACGGTCGTAGTGAATAGCCGTGATTGGTCCATATCGGGGCGGGTGTCGTGGGTTTCGTTGGAGCGCAGATTGGGGGGACTCACGGCTATTCAACCGACCGTGGCAGTGCGACAGGCACAACCGGGCCCATCCAGCGCCCTGATGCTCTCGAACTAGCAACCCAGAGCCAAACCGAGACCATGGGGCACAAAACGGTGGTTTCGGCCATCTATAAAGCCCAGGACCATACTCCGATGCCCAGGCATTCATACTACAGCTGACTAATAACGAACAGCTAGCGTATGGATGCCTGGAGACCGGCGTCTTGCTCCTGGGCCTCGAGGACGGCCGAAACCACAGTTTTGAGGCCCTCGGTCTCGAATTGGCTCTACGTGGCTAGTTCGGGAGCACGGTTGGGACCGTTTGTGCCTGTCGCACTGCCACGGTCGGTTGAATAGCCGTGAGTCCCCCCAATCTGCGCTCCAACGAAACCCACGACACCCGCCCCGATATGGACCACCCACGGCTATTCACCCCCACCGTGGCAGTGGGAAAGGAACAACCAGTCCCATCCAGCGCCCCCGGTGCTCTCGAACTAGCATCCCAGAGCCAAACCGAGACCATGGGGCACAAAATGGTGGTTGCGGCCATCTGGGAAGCCCAGGACCATACGCCGATGCCCAGGCATTCATACAACATCTGACTAATAACGAACAGCTAGCGTATGGATGCCTGTAGACCGGCTTCTTGCTCCTGGGCCACGAGGACGGCTGAACCAGAGCCAATTCGAGACCGAGGGTCTCAAAACTGTGGTTTCCGCCGTCCTCGAGGCCCAGAAGCAAGACGCCGATATCCAGGCATCCATACGCTAGCTGTTCGTTATTAGTCAGCTGTTGTATGGATGCCTGGGCATCGGCGTATGGTCCTGGTCTTCCCAGATGGCCGAAACCACCGTTTTGAGCCCCATGGTCTCGGTTTGGGTCTGGGTTGCTAGTTCGAGAGCACCAGGGGCGCTGGATGGGCCTCGTTGTGCTTTTCCCACTGCCACGGTGGTGGTGAATAGCCGTGTGTGATCTATATGGGGCGAGTGTCGTGGGGTCCGGTGTCCCTGGCGCGCTGATTAGTGGGACCCACGGCTATTCAACCAACCATGGCAGTGGGAAAGGCACAACCCGGCCCATCTGGCGCCCCCGATGCTCTTGAACAAGCAACCTAGAGCCAAACCGAAACCATGGGGCACAAAACGGTGGTTTCGGACATCTGGAAAGACCAGGACCATACGCCGATGCCCAGACATCCATACAACAGCTAGCTTATGGATGCCTGGAGACCAGCGTCTTGCTCCTGGGCCTCGAGGAAGGCCGAAACCACGGTTTTGAGACCCTCGGTCTCGAGTTGACTCTGGGTTGCTAGTTCGGCAGCATCGGGGGCGCTGAATGGGCCTGGTTGTAACTGTCCACTGCCACGGTCGTAGTGAATAGCCGTGGGTGGTCCATGACGGGGCGGGTGTCGCGCGTTTCGTTGCGGCGCAGATTGGGGACCCACGGCTATTCAACCGACCGTGGCAGTGCGACAGGCACAAACGGGCCCATCCAGCGCCAACGATGCTCCCGAACTAGCCACGCAGAGCCAATTCGAGACAAAGGGTCTCAAAACTGTGGTTTCCGCCGTCCTCGAGGCCCAGGAGCAATACGCCGATATCCAGGCGTCCATACGCTAGCTGTTCGTTATTAGTCAGCTGGTGTATGAATGCCTGGGCATCGGCGTATGGTTCTGGGCTTCTCAGACGGCGAAACCACCGTTTTGTGCCCCATGGTCTCGGTTTGGCTCTGGGTTGCTAGTTCAAGAGCATCAGGGGCGCTGGATGGGCCGGGTTGTGCCTTTCCCACTGCCACGGTGGTGGTGAATAGCCGTGGGTGATCTATATGGGGCGAGTGTCGTGGGTTTCGGTATCCCTGGAGCGCAGGTTGGTGGGACCACGGCTATTCAACCGACCGTGGCAGTGGGAAAGGCACAACCCGGCCCATCCGGCGCCCCGATGCTCCCGAACTAGCAACCCAGAGCCAAACCGAGACCATGGGGCTCAAAACGGTGGTTTCGGCCATCTCAGAAGCCCAGGACCATACGCCGATGCCCAGGCATTCATACAACAGCTGACTAATAACGAACAGCTGGCGTATGGATGCCTGGATATCGGCGTGTTGCTCCTGGGCCTCGAGGACGGCGGAAACCACAGTTTTGAGATCCTTTGTCTCGAATTGGCTCTGCGTGGCTAGTTCGGGAGCATCGTTGGCGCTGGATGGGCCCGTTTGTGCCTGTCGCACTGCCACGGTCGGTTGAATAGCCGTGGGTCCCCCAATCTGCGCTCCAACGAAACCCACGACACCCGCCCCGATATGGACCACCCACGGCTATTCACTACGACCGTGGCAGTGCGACAGGCACAACCGGCCCATCCAGCGCAACGATGCTCCCGAACTAGCCACGCAGAGCCAATTCGAGACAAGGGTCTCAAAACTGTGGTTTCCGCCGTCCTCGAGGCCCAGGAGCAACACGCCGATATCCAGGCATCCATACGCTAGCTGTTCGTTATTAGTCAGCTGTTGTATGAATGCCTGGGCATCGGCGTATGGTCCTGGGCTTCTCAGATGGCCGAAACCACCGTTTTGAGCCCCATGGTCTCGAATTGGCTCTGGGTTGCTAGTTCGGGAGCATCGGGGCGCTGAATGGGCCTGGTTGTGCCTGTCCCACTGCCACGGTCGTAGTGAATAGCCGTGGGTGGTCCATATCGGGGCAGGTGTCGTGGGTTTCGTAGGAGCGCAGATTGGGAGGACCCACGGCTATTCAACCGACCGTGGCAGTGCGACAGGCACAAACGGCCCATCCAGCGCCAACGATGCTCCCGAACTAGCCACGCAGAGCCAATTCGAGACAAAGGGTCTCAAAACTGTGGTTTCCGCCGTCCTCGAGGCCCAGGAAAGCACGCCGATATCCAGGCATCCATACACTAGCTGTTCGTTATTAGTCAGCTGGCGTATGAATGCCTGGGCATCGGCGTATTGTCCTGGGCTTCTCAGACGGCCGAAACCACGTTTTGAATCCTTTGTCTCGAATTGGCTCTGCGTGGCTAGTTCGGGAGCATCGTTGGCGCTGGATGGGCCCGTTTGTGCCTGTCGCACTGCCACGGTCGGTTGAATAGCCGTGGGTCCCCAATCTGCGCTCCAACGAAACCCACGACACCCGCCCCGATATGGACCACCCACGGCTATTCACTACGACCGTGGCAGTGGGACAGGCACAACCAGGCCCATTCAGCGCAACGATGCTGCCGAACTAGCAACCCAGAGCCAACTCGAGACCGAGGGTCTCAAAACTGTGGTTTCGGCCGTCCTCGAGGCCCAGGAGCAAGACGCCGATCTCCAGGCATCCATACGCTAGCTGTTCGTTATTAGTCAGCTGGTGTATGAATGCCTGGGCATCGGCGTATGGTCCTGGGCTTCTCAGATGGCCGAAACCACCGTTTTCAGCCCCATGGTCTCGGTTTGGCTCTGGGTTGCTAGTTCAAGAGCATCGGGGGCGCCGGATGGGCCGGGTTGTGCCTTTCCCACTGCCACGGTCGGTTGAATAGCCGTGGGTCCCACCAATCTGCGCTCCAGGGACACCGAAACCCACGACACCCGCCCCATATGGATCACCCACGGCTATTCACCACCACCGTGGCAGTGGGAAAGGCACAACCAGGCCCATCCAGCGCCCTCGATGCTCTTGAACTAGCAACCCAGATCCAAATCGAGACCATGGGGCACAAAACGGTGGTTTCGGCCATCTGTGAAGCCCAGAATCATACGCCGATGCCCAGGCATTCATACAACAGCTGACTAATAACGAACAGCTAGCGTATGGATGCCTGGATATCGGCGTGTTGCTCCTGGGCCTCGAGAACGGCCGAAACCACAGTTTCACAGTTTCACAGTTCGGTAGTTGGCTTCTCAGACGGCCGAAACCACGTTTTTGAATCCTTTTGTCTCGAATTGGCTCTGGATAGCTAGTTCGGAAGCATCGGGGGCGCTGGATGGGCCCGGTTGTGCCTGTCGCACTGCCACGGACTTTTGAATAGCCGTGGGTCCTTCCAATCTGCGCTTCAACAAAACCCACGACACCCGCACCGATATGGACCACCCACGGCCATTCACTACGACCGTAGCAGTGGGACAGGTACAACTAGGCCCATTCAGCGCCTCCGATGCTGTCGAACTAGCAAACCAGAGCTAACTCGAGACCGAGGATCTCAAAACTGTGGTTTATGCCGTCCTCGAGGCCCAGGAGCAAGACGCCGATCTCCATGCATCCATACGCTAGCTGTTCGTTATTAGTCAGCTGGTGTATGAATGCCTGGTCATCGGCGTATGGTCCTGGGCTTCACAGATGGCCGAAACCACCGTTTTGTGTCCCCTGGTCTCGGTTTGGCTCTGGGTTGACAGTTCAAGAGCATCGGGGCGCCAGATGGGCCGGGTTGTGCCTTTCCCACTGCCACGGTCGGTTGAATAGCCGTGGGTCACAACAATCTGCGCTCCAGGGACTCCGGAACTCACGACACTCACCCCATATAGATCACCCACGGCTATTCACCCCCACCGTGGCAGTGGGAAAGGCACAACCAGGCCCATCCAGCGCCCCGGTGCTCTCGAACTAGCAACCCAGAGCCAAACCGAGACCATGGGGCACAAAACGGTGGTTTCGGCCATCTGGAAGCCCAGGACCATACGCCGATGCCCAGGCATTCATACAACAGCTGACTAATAACGAACAGCTAGCGTATGGATGCCTGGAGATCGGCGTCTTGCTCCTGGGCCTCGAGGACGGCGGAAACCACAGTTTTGAGACCCTTTGTCTCGAATTGGCTCTGCGTGGCTAGTTCGGGAGCATCGTTGGCGCTGGATGGGCCTGTTTGTGCCTGTCGCACTGCCACGGTCGGTTGAATAGCCGTGGGTCCCCAATCTGGGCTCCAACGAAACCCACGACACCCGCCCCGATATGGACCACCCACCGCTATTCTCTACGACCGTTGCAGTTCGACAGGCACAGCCAGGCCCATCCAGCGCCAACGAAGCTCCCGAACTAGCCACGCAGAGCCAATTCGAGACAAAGGGTCTCAAAACCGTGGTTTCCGCCGTCCTCGAGGCCCAGGAGCAACACGCCGATATACAGGCATCCATAGGCTAGCTGTTCGTTATTAGTCAGCTGTTGTATGAGTGCCTGGGCATCGGCGTATGGTCCTGGGCTTCCCAGATGGCTGAAACCACCGTTTTGTGCCCCATGGTCTCGGTTTGGCTCTGGGTTGCTAGTTCGAGAGCATTGGGGGCACCAGATGGGCCGGGTTGTGCCTTTTCCACTGCCACCGGCGGTTGAATAGCAGTTTATTCAACCGACGGTTGAATGCCCCCGATGCTGTCGAACTAGCAAACCGAAGCCAAACCGAGACCGTGGGGCTCAAAACGGTGGTTTCGGCCGTCTGAGAAGCCCAGGACCATACGCCGATGCCCAGGCATTCATACACCAGCTGACTTATAACGAACAGCTGGCGTATGGATGCCTGGATATCGGCGTCTTGCTCCTGGGCCTCGAGGACGGCCGAAACCACAGTTTTGAGACCCTCGGTCTCGAGTTGGCTCTGGGTTGCTAGTTCGGCAGCATCGGGGGCGCTGAATGGGCCCTGGTTGTGCCTGTCCCACTGCTACGGTCGTAGTGAATAGCCGTGGGTGGTCCATATCGGGCGGGTGTCGTGGGTTTCGTTGGAGCGCAGATTGGGACCCACGGCTATTCAACCGACCGTGGCAGTGCGACAGGCACAACCGGGCCCATCCAGCGCCAACGATGCTCCCGAACTAGCATCCAGAGCCAATTCGAGACAAAAGGATTCAAAACGTGGTTTCGGCCGTCTGAGAAGCCCAGGACCATACACCGATGCCCAGGCGTTTATACGCCAGCTGACTAATAACGAACAGCTAGCCTATGGATGCCTGTATATCGGCGTGTTGCTCCTGGGCCTCGAGGACGGCGGAAACCACGATTTTGAGACCCTTTGTCTCGAATTGGCTCTGCGTGGCTAGTTCGGGAGCATCGTTGCGCTGGATGGGCCCGGTTGTGCCTGTCGCACTGCCACGGTCGTAATGAATAGCCGTGGGTGGTCCATATCAGGGCGGGTGTCGTGGGATTTGTTGGAGCGCAGATTGGGGGGACCCACGGCTATTCAACCGACCGTGGCAGTGCGACAGGCAAACCAGGCCCATCCAGCGCCAACGATGCTCCCGAACTAGCCACGCAGAGCCAATTCGAGACAAAGGGTCTCAAAACTGTGGTTTCCGCCGTCCTCGAGGCCCAGGAGCAAGACGCCGATATCCAGGCATCCATACGCTAGCTGTTCGTTATTAGTCAGCTGGTGTATGAATGCCTGGGCATCGGCGTATGGTCCTGGGCTTCCCAGATGGCCGAAACCACCGTTTTGTGCCCCATGGTCTCGGTTTGGCTCTGGGTTGCTAGTTCGAGAGCATCGGGGGCGCTGGATGGGCCGGGTTGTGCCTTTCCACTGCCACGGTGGTGGTGAATAGCCGTGGGTGATCTATATGGGGCGAGTGTCGTGAGTTTCGGAGTCTTTAGAGCGCAGATTGGTGGGACCCACGGCTATTCAACCGACCGTGGCAGTGGGAAAGGCACAACCCGGCCCATCCAGCGCCCCCGATGCTCTTGAACTAGCAACCCAGAGCCAAACCGAGACCATGGGACACAAAACGGTGGTTTCGGCCATCTGTGAAGCCCAGGACCATACGCCGATGCCCAGGCATTCATACAACAGCTGACTAATAACGAACAGCTAGCGTATGGATGCCTGGAGATCGGCGTGTTGCTCCTGGGCCTCGAGGACGGCGGAAACCACAGTTTTGAGACCCCTTGTCTCGAATTGGCTCTGCGTGGCTAGTTCGGGAGCATCGTTGGCGCTGGATGGGCCCGGTTGTGCCTGTCGCACTGCCACGGTCGGTTGAATAGCCGTGGGTCCCCAATCTGCGGCCAACGGAACCCACGTCACCCGCCCCGATATGGACCACCCACGGCTATTCACTACGACCGTGGCAGTGCGACAGGCACAACCGGGCCCATCCAGCGCCAACGATGCTCCCGAACTAGCCACGCAGAGCCAATTCGAGACAAAGGGTCTCAAAACTGTGGTTTCCGCCGTCCTCGAGGCCCAGGAGCAAGACGCCGATATCCAGGCATCCATACGCTAGCTGTTCGTTATTAGTCAGCTGTTGTATGAATGCCTGGGCATCGGCGTATGGTCCTGGGCTTCCCAGACGGCCGAAACCACCGTTTTGTGCCCCATGGTCTCGGTTTGGCTCTGGGTTGCTAGTTCGAGAGCATCGGGGCGCTGGATGGGCCCGGTTGTGCCTTTCCCACTGCCACGGTGGTGGTGAATAGCCGTGGGTGATCTATATGGGGCGAGTGTCGTGAGTTTCGAGTCCTGGAGCGCAGATTGGTGGGACCCACGGCTATTCAACCGACCGTGGCAGTGGGAAAGGCACAACCCGGCCCATCCAGCGCCCCGATGCTCTTGAACTAGCAACCCAGAGCCAAACCGAGACCATGGGGACACAAAACGGTGGTTTCGGCCATCTGTGAAGCCCAGGACCATACGCCGATGCCCAGGCATTCATACAACAGCTGACTAATAACGAACAGCTGGCGTATGGATGCCTGGAGATCGGCGTCTTGCTCCTGGGCCTCGAGGACGGCCGAAACCACCGTTTTGAGACCCTTTGTCTCGAATTGGCTCTGCGTGGCTAGTTCGGGAGCATCGTTGGCGCTGGATGGGCCCGTTTGTGCCTGTCGCACTGCCACGGTCGGTTGAATAGCCGTGGGTGGTCCATCTGCGCGGGTGTCGAACCCACGACACCCGCCCAGATTGGACCACCCACGGCTATTCAACGACCGTGGCAGTGCGACAGGCACAACCAGGCCCATCCAGCGCCAACGATGCTCCCGAACTAGCCACGCAGAGCCAATTCGAGACAAAGGGTCTCAAAACTGTGGTTTCCGCCGTCCTCGAGGCCCAGGAGCAACACGCCGATATCCAGGCATCCATACGCTAGCTGTTCGTTATTAGTCAGCTGGCGTATGAATGCCTGGGCATCGGCGTATGGTCCTGGGCTTCTCAGACGGCCGAAACCACCGTTTTTGACCCTTTGTCTCGAATTGGCTCTGCGTTGCTAGTTCGGGAGCATCGGGGCGCTGGATGGGCCCGGTTGTGCCTGTCGCACTGCCACGGTCGGTTGAATAGCCGTGGGTCCCCCAATCTGCGCTCCAGGGAACGAAACCCACGACACCCGCCCCGATATGGACCACCCACGGCTATTCACTACGACCGTGGCAGTGGGACAGGCACAACCAGGCCCATCCAGCGCCCCGATGCTCCCGAACTAGCAACCCAGAGCCAATTCGAGACCATGGGTCTCAAAACGGTGGTTTCGGCCGTCCTCGAGGCCCAGGACAATACGCCGATCTCCAGGCATCCATACGCCAGCTGTTCGTTATTAGTCAGCTGGTGTATGAATGCCTGGGCATCGGCGTATGGTCCTGGGCCTCGAGACGGCCGAAACCACCGTTTTGAGACCCATGGTCTCGGTTTGGCTCTGGGTTGCTAGTTGAAGAGCATCGGGGCGCTGGATGGGCCTGGTTGTGCCTTTCCCACTGCCACGGTCGGGTGAATAGCCGTGGGTGATCCATATGGGGCGAGTGTCGGGTTTCCGGAGTCCCTCGGGTCGGCTATTTGGAGCGCAGATTGCCAATTCCGGGATCACCCACGGCTATTCAACCGACCGTGGCAGTGGGAAAGGCACAACCAGGCCCATCCAGCGCCCCGATGCTCTCGAACTAGCAACCCAGAGCCAAACCGAGACCATGGGGCTCAAAACGGTGGTTTCGGCCATCTGGGAAGCCCAGGACCATACGCCGATGCCCAGGCATTCATACAACAGCTGACTAATAACGAACAGCTAGCGTATGGATGCCTGGATATCGGCGTGTTGCTCCTGGGCCTCGAGGACGGCGGAAACCACAGTTTTGAGACCCTTTGTCTCGAATTGGCTCTGCGTGGCTAGTTCGGGAGCATCGTTGGCGCTGGATGGGCCCGGTTGTGCCTGTCGCACTGCCACGGTCGGTTGAATAGCCGTGGGTCCCCCAATCTGCGCTGTCAACGTTTCCACGACACCCGCCCCGATATGGACCACCCACGGCTATTCACTACGACCGTGGCAGTGCGACAGGCACAACCGGGCCCATCCAGCGCCAACGATGCTCCCGAACTAGCCACGCAGAGCCAATTCGAGACAAAGGGTCTCAAAACTGTGGTTTCCGCCGTCCTCGAGGCCCAGGAGCAACACGCCGATATCCAGGCATCCATACGCTAGCTGTTCGTTATAAGTCAGCTGTTGTATGAATGCCTGGGCATCGGCGTATGGTCCTGGGCTTCCCAGATGGCCGAAACCACCGTTTTGAGCCCCATGGTCTCGGTTTGGCTCTGGGTTGCTAGTTCGAGAGCATCGGGGCGCTGGATGGGCCTGGTTGTGCCTTTCCCACTGCCACGGTCGGGTGAATAGCCGTGGGTCCCATCCATATCATCGGGGCGAGTGTCGTGGGTTCGAATAGCCGCTGGGTCCCAACAATCTACGTCCAGGACTGGAAAGCGCACATCACCCCCATATGATCACCCACGGCTATTCAACCGACCGTGGCAGTGGGAAAGGCACAACCCGGCCCATCCAGCGCCCCCGATGCTCTCGAACTAGCAACCCAGAGCCAAACCGAGACCATGGGGCTCAAAACGGTGGTTTCGGCCATCTGAGAAGCCCAGGACCATACGCCGATGCCCAGGCATTCATACAACAGCTGACTAATAACGAACAGCTAGCGTATGGATGCCTGGATATCGGCGTCTTGCTCCTGGGCCTCGAGGACGGCGGAAACCACAGTTTTGAGACCCTTTGTCTCGAATTGGCTCTGCGTGGCTAGTTCGGGAGCATCGTTGGCGCTGGATGGGCCTGGTTGTGCCTGTCGCACTGCCACGGTCGTAGTGAATAGCCGTGTGGTCCCAATCTGCGCTCCAACGAAACCCACGACACCCGCCCCGATATGGACCACCCACGGCTATTCAACTACGACCGTGGCAGTGCGACAGGCACAACCGGGCCCATCCAGCGCCAACGATGCTCCCGAACTAGCCACGCAGAGCCAATTCGAGACAAAGGGTCTCAAAACTGTGGTTTCCGCCGTCCTCGAGGCCCAGGAGCAAGACGCCGATATCCAGGCATCCATACGCTAGCTGTTCGTTATTAGTCAGCTGTTGTATGAATGCCTGGGCATCGGCGTATGGTCCTGGGCTTCCCAGATGGCCGAAACCACCGTTTTGTGCCCCATGGTCTCGGTTTGGCTCTGGGTTGCTAGTTCGAGAGCATCGGGGGCGCTGGATGGGCCGGGTTGTGCCTTTCCCACTGCCACGGTCGGTTGAATAGCCGTGGGTCCCACCAATCTGCGCTCCAGGGACTGGGAGTCCGAAACTCACGACACTCGCCCAGATATAGATCACCCACGGCTATTCACTCCAGGGACCGACCGTGGCAGTGGGAAAGGCACAACCAGGCCCATCCAGCGCCCCCGATGCTCTCGAACTAGCAACCCAGAGCCAAACCGAGACCATGGGGCTCAAAACGGTGGTTTCGGCCGTCTGGGAAGCCCAGGACCATACGCCGATGCCCAGGCATTCATACAACAGCTGACTAATAACGAACAGCTAGCGTATGGATGCCTGGATATCGGCGTCTTGCTCCTGGGCCTCGAGGACGGCGGAAACCACAGTTTTGAGACCCTTTGTCTCGAATTGGCTCTGCGTGGCTAGTTCGGGAGCATCGTTGGCGCTGGATGGGCCTGGTTGTGCCTGTCGCACTGCCACGGTCGTAGTGAATAGCCGTGGGTCCCCCAATCTGCGCTCCAACGAAACCCACGACACCCGCCCCGATATGGACCACCCACGGCTATTCACTACGACCGTGGCAGTGCGACAGGCACAACCGGGCCCATCCAGCGCCAACGATGCTCCCGAACTAGCCACGCAGAGCCAATTCGAGACAAAGGGTCTCAAAACTGTGGTTTCGGCCGTCCTCGAGGCCCAGGACAAGACGCCGATATCCAGGCATCCATACGCTAGCTGTTCGTTATTAGTCAGCTGTTGTATGAATGCCTGGGCATCGGCGTATGGTCCTGGGCTTCCCAGATGGCCGAAACCACCGTTTTGTGCCCCATGGTCTCGGTTTGGCTCTGGGTTGCTAGTTCGAGAGCATCGGGGCGCCAGATGGGCCTGGTTGTGCCTTCCCACTGCCACGGTCGGTTGAATAGCCGTGGGTGGTCCAATCTGCGCCCAGGGACTCCGAAACTCACGACACACACCTCATATAGATCACCCACGGCTATTCAACCGACCGTGGCAGTGGGAAAGGCACAACCAGGCCCATCCAGCGCCCCGGTGCTCCCGAACTAGCAACCCAGAGCCAAACCGAGACCATGGGGCTCAAAACGGTGGTTTCGGCCATCTGAGAAGCCCAGGACCATACGCCGATGCCCAGGCATTCATACAACAGCTGACTAATAACGAACAGCTAGCGTATGGATGCCTGGATATCGGCGTGTTGCTCCTGGGCCTCGAGGACGGCGGAAACCACAGTTTTGAGACCCTTTGTCTCGAATTGGCTCTGCGTGGCTAGTTCGGGAGCATCGTTGGCGCTGGATGGGCCCGTTTGTGCCTGTCGCACTGCCACGGTCGGTTGAATAGCCGTGGGTCCCCCAATCTGCGCCCAACGAAACCCACGACACCCGCCCCGATACGGACCACCCACGGCTATTCACTACGACCGTTGAGCGCAGACAACCAGGCCCATCCAGCGCCAACGATGCTCCCGAATAGCCACGCGAGCCAATTGAGTGGCAAAACTGTGGCGCCGTCCCCGAGGCCACAGACGCCGGCCTCCAGGCATCCATACGCTAGCTGTTCGTTATTAGTCAGCTGTTGTATGATGCCTGGGCATCGGCGTATGGTCCTGGGCTTCCCAGATGGCTGAAACCACCGTTTTGTGTCCCATGGTCTCGAGCTCATCGCCATTCAAGAGACGGGGAGCCAGAGGTTGAATGGCACCCTTCCCACTCACGGTCGGTTGAATAGCCGTGGTCCCAACAATCTGCGCCCAGGGACCGAAACTCGCGACACTCACCCATATGAGATCACCCACGGCCCACGTGGCAGTGGGGAGGCACAACCACGGCCCATCCAGCGTCCCCGATGCTCTCGAAGGCAACCCAGAGCCAAACCGAGCATGGGGCACAAAACGTTAGTTGCGGCCACCTCTGGGAAGCCCAGGACCATACGCCGATGCCCAGGCATTCATACAACAGCTGACTTATAACGAACAGCTAGCGTATGGATGCCTGGATATCGGCGTATTGCTCCTGGGCCTCGAGGACGGCGGAAACCACAGTTTTGAGACCCTTTGTCTCGAATTGGCTCTGCGTGGCTAGTTCGGGAGCATGGCGCTGGATGGGCCCGGTTGTGCCTGTCGCACTGCCACGGTCGGTTGAATAGCCGTGGGTCCCCCAATCTGCGCTCCAACGAAACCCCGACACCCGCCCCGATATGGACCACCCACGGCTATTCACTACGACCGTGGCAGTGCGACAGGCACAACCGGGCCCATCCAGCGCCAACGATGCTCCCGAACTAGCCACGCAGAGCCAATTCGAGACAAAGGGTCTCAAAACTGTGGTTTCCGCCGTCCTCGAGGCCCAGGAGCAAGACGCCGATCTCCAGGCATCCATACGCTAGCTGTTCGTTATTAGTCAGCTGTTGTATGAATGCCTGGGCATCGGCGTATGGTCCTGGGCTTCCCAGATGGCCGAAACCACCGTTTTGTGCCCCATGGTCTCGGTTTGGCTCTGGGTTGCTAGTTCGAGAGCATCGGGGCGCTGGATGGGCCTGGTTGTGCCTTTCCCACTGCCACGGTCGGTTGAATAGCCGTGGGTGCCCCAATCTGCGCTCCAGGGACTCCGAAACTCGCGACACTCCCCGAGCGCAGATTCACCCACGGCTATTCAACCGACCGTGGCAGTGGGAAAGGCACAACCAGGCCCATCCAGCGCCCCGATGCTCCCGAACTAGCAACCCAGAGCCAAACCGAGACCATGGGGCTCAAAACGGTGGTTTCGGCCATCTGGGAAGCCCAGGACCATACGCCGATGCCCAGGCATTCATACAACAGCTGACTAATAACGAACAGCTAGCGTATGGATGCCTGGATATCGGCGTGTTGCTCCTGGGCCTCGAGGACGGCGGAAACCACAGTTTTGAGACCCTTTGTCTCGGTTTGGCTCTGCGTGGCTAGTTCGGGAGCATCG